>CM039504.1:54699687-54780273 GCA_022432975.1 Begonia masoniana | reverse complement strand
AGAGATAGACGGTGCAAGGACCACCGCGAGCCCACCAAGGAAGTTTGTCGGAGATGTGCAGTCACAACCACCGCAGAACAAAGGGGTTGGCAGCAACAACAAAGAAGCATTAAAAGGCCCTATAACCCCAATGACGACCGAGGAAAAAGAAAGCGACCTCAAGGGGCTCCTCGATCTCCTCAAGTTCCTCAGGCTCCACTGTATCCCATTTGCCAGAGGAATCACTACGGTGAATGCAAGCTTTCCACATGCAGATGTTTTAGGTGCAACAAGGTTGGCCATCTGATTAAAGATTGTCCTATGCCGCCAGATGCAAACTGGGCGAGGGTGGCGCCTAGAGTCTTTGCTCTGATGGAAGATGATGATGCAATACAGCATACGGTCATAACATGTAACACCCGAGTTACGACTAGGTAATTTTCCTAACTGTATTAACGGTCATGAATATTTAATCTTCGCGGTTTAGAATTTTAAGACAAGTGTAATTAATTGCATGTGGGTTCAAACTAGGTCGAGTGGCAAAGTTGTAATAATAGAGGGCTTAGACCGATATTTAAAGGAAGTGGAAATGATTTAAACCTCATTAACTCACTGTAGCCGACATCCTCCATTCTCGGCGATTCCTTCTCTCGCAAGCTCTCGCCCTCTGCCTGCCTGTAATCCTTCCTTCGACGACCAGTTCCCTTGCTATTTCTCGGTTACCTTACGCTCGAGGTATGAGTTAGACAATGTAGTTATCAGTTAATCGTTTAGCTCTGTTTTCAGTTTGAACCCGTAACTCAAATCCTTAAACAACAGGGTAATAATATAGTTCATTGTTAATCTGAGAGTGGTAATGTCATTCCGAATCAGTTTTGGACATTTAAAAACAATCAACCCTGAATAACTGATAGTCGAATCCGTCAATTTCAGTTCTTGGATTTAAGATTTTGCACAAAGCGTTAGACTAAGGATTCAGGATGGCTTTGTCTATTAGACCCTAGGATGACTTGAGGCTAGAACTTATAGGACTTTGTTTTAACTACTGCAATGTGAATGTTTTAGTGAAGAAGTTTGAAGAGAAAGAGCTCAAAGTGCTAAGGAGACCAGGTAAGTGAATGTATAGGTTTCTCGGTCAATAGGACCCTACATCAAAGGATGCTAAGTAGAAACTCGTACGATGATTAGTAGTTCTTTCACGTTACTGTCTAGCATTTATGTCGACGATTGGTTCGATAGTAAGCTTTTCATACTGGCTGAATGTTCTGTCCTACAGCTTGGACGAGTTAAAGAACCCCATGCTCATGCATTATCAATGTTTTATGCACATGAAAATGTTTTAAAAGCATGTTCTCTCATGAACAAGATAAGATGATAAAATCCCTACAACGTGGATGAGTGGGGGTTGGGGGCGGTTCGGCGTATGTCACAGTCCACAGTAGGACATATGAATACAACCCGCAGTAGGGACCATGATCAAACTCACTGTCGTGATATGAATAACGAATATGGTTCAGCGATATGGACTATAATACGAACGATGAATGTGTTTCAGCGATGTGAATTATGTTATGAATGATGAATATGGAATAATGATTATGAACAAGAAAAGACTCATGACCACGTTTTTCTCTGAATTATGCATTCATGCATTCATGTTATTGTTGCATTCCTTACTAAGCATTAGGCTTATAGTTTGAACCTTTGATGTAGGTGACGAGTTTTCAGGTGAGGGATTCAAGTTAAATGAGGAAGTCTAAGTTTGGCTGTTGGAGAATGCTCAGTGTGACAGTGAAGGCTGGATTGGCGAATAAGTTCTCTGGTTTATGCTCTATGAATATTATTAATGATTTTAATATGGAAGTATAAGTAGAATGAAGTTATTTCATAGTACTGGGATTGGAAATTATCTGGATGCTCACTGGATAGAGGATGGTACAGTTTATTGAATATCTTTTGTTTAAGACTTCCGATATATGTACTCTGAGGGAATCATTGATTTCTGTTTACAGAAATGTTAAGTCTAGAAAGTTTGAGACTTGTTCATGATTATGTCTATTGGGAGATGTTGTTTAGTCCTACCGGTAGAAGTGGTGTGTTTTCTATCGGTAGATGCAGGGTGTTTCTATCGGTAGCTGTAGTATGTTATCAGTCGGTAAATATAAAGGATTTTCTTTTGCTATCGGTAGAAGTAACGAGATTTCTGTCGGTAGATACAGTGTGTTTATATCGGGTGATGTAGGAGTCTTTTCCCTGTCGCCTAGTCATCGGTAGATGTAGTTTATATATTTTCCTGCTGATGTCATCGGCAGATACAGTTTGTTTATCTTCCTGCTGACGTCATCGGCAGATGTAGTTTATATACCTTCCTGCTGACGACAACGGCAGACGCGGTTTGATTAGCTGCCGGCTGACGTCATCGGCAGATGCGGTTTGTATATCTGCCGACGAACGTTTAATGAATTATGTGGGATGCACGTGACTGTCGGTTGATGTGAGAACTTACATCTACCGATGGGTGATTAATGAATCATGTGAAATGCACGAGATAACCGGAAGATGTAGCTTTGGTTTATCGGTAGATGTGAGCCCTCTCCTGCCTTGTCGTTTAGCGATCGGCAGATGAGAGTGAAGTTTTGTCGTTGAGTTCGGCAGATGCCTTTTTTTTTAAAATCCCCCAGCCAAATGTCTTATTTCATTGTCCATGTCCTACATGTGACTACAGAATTAGTATTTCCACTGCTTAGTAAAAAAAAATATATATAAAAGAGTGAAAGGAGTGAGTAAAGTCATGAATTACGTGGCGATCCTTCTCGGGTCGTTACAATTATGGTATCAGAGCAAAACCAGGTTCTAAAACCGATTCTGCAGACTGCCTCCCGGCACTGACCTGTCACTTGAGTACTCTCCAGCAACTGTAAGTATTTATGATTTTAGTAAATGTCATTAAGTTAAGGTGTATCTATAACTATGTGTTTAGGAACCCCAATATGGTTAGAGGTCAGCAGAGAGAGACCAATGAGGATAGCAATACCATTGCTCAGTTGACAGAGTTGGTCATGCGCCAATCTCACCAGATCGAACAACTGATGACTGCCAAGGAGGAACAAGGCAACTCCAATAATAATGCAACTCATGATCATGGGGGTGAGCGTTTTCACCGGCTTCGACCCCCGATGTTTAATGGACAGGTTTCAGATCCTATCTATGCTGAGGAGTGGGTTCGAAAGATAGAAGACATGTTTAAGTATGCGAAGGTTGATGAAGGAGATAAGGTCACGTACGCTGTCTTTCATTTGGAATTGGGTGCAAGGCACTGGTGGGATTCAATCCAGAACACCGCTAATGCCGGAGCTATGACTTGGGAGACGTTCAAGATCGCTTTCTTTGACAAGTACTTCAATAAGACTGTTCGGGCCAGCAAGAAGAAGGAATTCATGAACCTGCGACAAACTGGCTCTGTGACGGACTACATATGCAAGTTTGATGCTTTGTCGTGGTTTGCTCCCCGAATGATTGAGGATGATGAGGACAGGATTTACCAATTTGTTCAAGGACTAAAGCCGAGTTTGTACGTGAAAGTAAAGACTGCTGGGATACACAATGTACCTATGGAGAAGTGACGGCTAAGGCAATTGGAGCTGGAAGAGGCTGAGATGACAGCATATGCACAGCGTGAGCAACCAAGGAAGTTCACGAAGGAAACTCAGCCGCCACCTCGTCAGAACAAAGGATGGCAGCCGCAACAGAACAGAGGGCCACAGCAACAACAGCAAGGTATAAAGAGACCCTTCAATCCAAATGATGACCAAGGGAAAGAAAACGACCATTGGTCCCTCTATGCCCCAACTGCCAGAAGAACCACCATGGTGAGTGCAAGTTGCATTCTGGCCGATGCTTCAGGTGTGACAAAGTTGGACATATAGTCAGAGACTGCCCCATGTCTCCAGATCCGAACCGTGCAAGGGTAGCACCAAGAGTCTATGCAATGATGGAGGATGAGGAAACCGTGCAGCATACAGTCATAACAGGTACCATTATGATCTGTGGTTTTTCTGCTTACACGCTTATTGATACGGGAGCCACACACTCGTTTATATCAACTCTGTTTGTATGCCGACACAAGTTAGAACTTTTACTAGCCGAAAGGTCATATGATGTTATGTTACCATCGGGGAAGTCCCTACATTCTAAACATATTGTTAAAGGTGATGTTGTGACCTTAGGAAGTAAGAAACTATATGTAGAACTGGTTGTAATTGACATAAAAGGGTATGAGGTGATATTAGGGATGGATTGGTTATCCAGGCATTATGCCGCGATAAGTTGTAGGTCTGGATTAGTAGAGTTCCGACCCCCGAATGGAGATCGTTATACCTTCCAAGCTATCCCAAAAATAAGTAAAATGCCAATTATAACTTCACTGGAGGCTCAACGGATATTGAAAAATGGTGTGATTGTTATCTAGCTAGTGGTAATGGATACCGAGCGAAGAATAAGATAGAGCTACAAGATATTTCTATAGTCCGAGAGTTCCCTGAAGCATTCTTGGACGATTTGCCAGGATTACCACCTGATAGGGAAATAGAGTTTGTAATTGATACATATCCCGAGGCATTACCTGTGTCTAAGAATCCTTACCGTATGGCACCTGTCGAATTAAAAGAATTAAAAGTCCAATTACAGGAGTTAGTAGACAAGGGATTCATACGCTCTAGTAGCTCTCCCTGGGGTGCGCCTGTCTTATTTGTCAAGAAGAAGGATGGTTCTTTGAGGATGTGCATAGATTACAGAGAATTGAACAAACTGACGATTAAGAACAAGTACCCCTTGCCCCGGATTGATGATTTGTTTGACCAACTGCAAGGAGCAAAAGTGTTTTCAAAAGTAGATTTACGTTCGGGGTATTACCAACTGAAGGTTAAGGAAAGTGACATACCTAAGACAGCTTTTAGGACCCGTTATGGACATTATGAATTCCTGGTGATGTCGTTTGGGTTGACCAACGCACCTGCAGCCTTCATGGACTTAATGAATCGAGTGTTTCGTGAGTATTTGGACAAATTTGTAATTGTGTTTATAGATGATATTCTTATATACTCGCAGACAGAAGCTGACCATGCAGAACACTTAAGGATAGTTTTGACAACCCTGAAACAGCATCAACTGTATGCCAAGTGTAACGACCCCAGCCAGGAGCCGTCACGTATTCATAATCTTTCATTATTCGTTCGCTTGACTTTTACTATTATTACATCTTCTCTAACTCTCGACAGACATTCACATTTGCATAATACATATTTTTTTTTAAACTGGAAACAGAGACGTAGAACCATCAAGGAAGACGAATCCTCTCGTGCACGATTTCCTACACCTCGTCGGCTCAAACTCTCACAGAGTCGAACGACTAGGCTCGGTCATCGGTTTCTTGACAAAATTCGGGCAAGGAAGGAATGCCCTCATCTCTCTTAACATGATTCTACTCGGGTTTGCATGGGTTGCATCTATTGACAATCTACAGAGATTTCATCGTCCGGTCATCACGTGCATTGCGCGTGACTCGCTTAACACCGCCTAAAAGGAGACATCTTTCGATGGGCACGTGGGCCTCGCGTGCTCAATTAAAACATCATCCGGTGACATCCACCGGTCACTAGACGACAAGATAACATTTACAACTTCCGGTGACGTCAGCCAACATCCACCGGTCGCTAAACGACAAAACACATTCTACATCTACCGGTGACGTCATCCGGAAGACTAAACCATCAAACTACCATCATTCGGCATCTACCGATGACGTCAGCCGGAAGACTAAACCCTCAAACTACTATCATTCGGCATCTGCCGATGATGTCAGCCGGAAGACTAAACCATCAAACTACTATCATTCGGCATCTGCCGATGACGTCAGTCGGACGATTGCCTCATCCAGCTTCCATCTTACGGTAGAAAACACTAAATCATCAAATGACTCCTTCCAACAGAAAGAAACCACAACTCATTCAGAATGCATATAGCGGAAGACTTAAGCTACAGATCATTTATAAATCTATATAATCATTCCCTGACTCAGTGATCAACTAGACAGTCTCAAGGCTCAACATTATAAATAATCTCATCCTACTTAAACTACCATATCCTTTATTTTACTGAAACAAAAGAGCGTTAACCAGGGGTCTTAAATCGCCTTTCCAGTCCTGCACTGTCATTTTGAGCTTCCTCCAGCAACCAGCCTTAAGCATCCTCTTTGAACAAAGTATCCTCACCTAAACCTCCTTCACCTACACCATAAGGTTCAACTATAAGCCTAATGCTTAGTAAGGAATGCATGCTGACAGATATACATGAGTGCACAAATTAAAGAACACAAGTTCATAAACCTTTCTTCATTCATGTTCATTTTCATTATTTACATGGCATGTATTAAGGCAGAAGACGAGGGAGAAAGACAGGGGTTCATAGTCATTTGCCTATCGCGGCAATCATATTAACAACTAACTCGGCCTCCACCAGTGGGAGAATTCGCGAGCCATACACATCATCAACTCGGCCTCCACTAGGGGGAGAATTCGCGAGCCATACATATCATCAGCTCGGCCTCCACCAGGGGGAGAATCCGCGAGCTATACTTGTCATGGTCTCTTTTTCCCCGTCCTGCACTTAATCATGATTACATTTACTTTTCATGTTCTTAACTCAGTCATAAACGTGGACTCAATACATAAACATGAAGTTCACAGAGAGAAATCATACCATAAGGGCAAGAAAAACATCCTGTAACTTAACATCTTCTTACACAATTTCTTCATATCATGGCAATAACTAGTCATAGTCAACAGACAGACATCTCAATGATTTCCAAATACCCTTGCGGTGTAGGGCCCTAATAGCCGGAAATCTTAATACATTCACTTACCTGGTTTCCTTAGCAATCCGAGCTTCTTCCCTTTAAACTTCTTCACCTAAAACATGTACATTACAGTAGTTAAAACAAAGGTCCTAATAGTTCTATTCATAAATCGTCCTAGGAATCTAATAGCTAAGGTTACTCCGAATCCTCTGTTTGACACACTGCAGTCTGAAATCTGAAACTAGGTGGACAGGTTTTACCATTGATTAAATCCGAGTTGGTTACTTTGAAATGTTCAGAATCGATTTGGGATGACATTTCTACTCTCAGACTTAAAAGGGTCTTAAACTACTCGGCCACTGCTAAGAAAATTCCGAACTCAAATGCCGAGCTGAAAGCAGAACTTTAATCACTAATAAATGACTACATTGTCCATTTCATACCTCGGGTGCAGATTTGCAGAGAAAAGCAGGCTGGAACCAGCCGTCAGCAAGGGAAGATTCTGGTAGCCGAGAGCAAAAGCTTGGGAGAGAAGGAATCGCCGAGAGGGAATGTCGGCTACAGTGGTAATAAAATGAGGTTTAAGGTTTCCATTTTCTATTTATACTCAACCCATCAATCTTAATTACAAAACTGCCACCCAACCTAGTTTTACTCTACTTGTAATAAATTGTCTTAACATTAAATTTAAATCATAAGGTTAAATAAGAGGGTGACAATGAAAATGGTCAGAAAATCACCTGGCCGAAATGTCGGGTGTTACATCCACCCCTCCTTAAACAAAATTTTCGTCCTCGAAAATTGCTCAAGCAAATAACTCTAGATAATTGTCCAACATCTCCTGCTATCTTTCCCATGTGGCTTCTTCAATGCCGTGATTCGTCCATAAAACTTTCACCAATGGAATCTCCTTGTTTCTCAGAGTCTTGATTGTATATTCCAAAATCTGTATTGGTTTCTCCTCATACTCCAGTGTCGGCTCTAAGCCAATATCTGATGGCTGGATGACTTGCATTGGATCACGCATGCACTTCCTTAACATTGACACATGGAAGACATTATGAACTTTATCCAATGATGGAGGCAGTTGTAGTCTGTACGCTGTACTCCCGACTTTTGCCAAGACAGGGAAAGGTCCAATAAATCTCGGATTAAGTTTTCCTTTCTTGCCAAATCTTAAAACTCCCTTAAATGGTGACACCTTTAAGAATACTTCATCTCCTACTGCAAACTCGAGTTCCCTCCTCCTTTGATCTGCATAACACTTCTGCTGGCTTTGTGCAGTCATCATTCTTTTCCGAATAGTGGCAATCTTATCTGACATTTGCTGCAGAATATCGAGTCCTAGAAGTTTTGTTTCACCAACCTCGTCCCAGTAAAGAGGTGACCTACATTTTCTACCGTACAGTGCTTCATATGGTGCCATACCAATGGTGGACTGATAACTGTTATTGTAGGAGAACTCAACTAGCGGTAAATGTCTACTCCAAGTTGTCTGAAAGTCAAGTACACATGCTCTCAACATATCTTCGAGTATTTGAATAGTCCTTTCTGATTGGCCATCGGTCTGTGGGTGAAAAGCCGTGCTGAAAGATAACTTTGTACCTAATGTGCCTTGCAAACTTTTCCAGAATCGAGAGGTAAACCTGGGGTCACGGTCTGAGACAATGGATACAGGGATTCCATGTAACCTAATAATTTCCTGAACATAGATATCAGCGAATTGGTCCATCGTATAGGTGGTCCTTACTGGTAAGAAATGGGCTGATTTTGTCATCCTATCCACCACAACCCAAATACAATCATGTCCTTTTGTCGTCTTAGGTAGTCCTACTACGAAATCCATAGCTATGTGTTCCCACTTCCATTCGGGAATAGGCAACGACTGAAGAGTACCTCCTGGACGTTGGTGCTCGGCTTTGACTTGTTGGCATACTAAACAGGACTCTACATACTTAGCAACATCCCTTTTTAGGTTAGGCCACCAGTACAGTAACTTCAGGTCTCGGTACATCTTAGTGCAGCCAGGATGTACAGAAAAGGAAGAGGAGTGCGCCTCAGCCAAGATCAACTTACGCAATTCCACGTCATTAGGAATGCACCACCGATTCCTAAACCTCAGGATTCCATCCTTGGAGAGACTGAACTCGGAGGTGGTGTCTTTCAACTTGTTCATCATGCTGATATTTTCCTCTGAATCCCTCTGTTGCGCATCCTTGATCTTTTCCAAAATTGTTGGTTGAATAGTTAACTCAGCGAGCAGGATTGATAACTTTGGAACTATCTCCAAGTCAAACATCTGAACTTCTGTTCTCAAAGGTATAGACATGGTTGAAACCACGGGCTGCATTGTTGTTGACATCCTACTAAGTGCATCAGCTACAGAGTTAGCCTTCCCCGGGTGATACTTGATCTCAAAATCGTAGTCCTTGACAAATTCCAACCAACGTCTCTGTCTCATGTTCAACTCCTTCTGTGGTGAAGAGGTACTTTAGGCTTTTATGGTCAGAAAACACCTCACATTGCTGTCCATATAAATAGTGTCTCCAAATCTTCAGGGCAAAAAACAACAGCAGCTAGCTCTAGATCATGGGTGGGGTAATTCTGCTCGTGATTCTTTAGCTGCCTAGAAGCATACGCTATAACTTTACCCTCTTGCATCAGGACACAACCTAAACCGACTTTAGACGCATCACAGTAAACACTAAATTTTCCTTCTTCGGTTGGGAGGGTCAAAACAGGGGCTGTTGTTAACTTCAGTTTCAATACCCGAAAGCTATCTTCACAGGCTTCGGTCCAAGAATACTTAATGTCCTTCTTCGTCAAACTCGTCAGGGGTTTAGCTATCATAGAAAATCCCTTGATGAATTTTCTGTAATAGCCTGCCAATCCAAGGAAGCTGCGGACTTCACTGGCATTCTTTGGTTGTGGCCAATCCTTTACAGCCTGAATTTGGTCGGGTCCACTGATATTCCATTAGCAGAAACTATATGGCCAAGGAAATTAACTTTGTCCAACCAAAACTCACACTTAGACAATTTGGCATAAAGCTGGTGCTCTTTCAATGTCGTCAAAACTACTCTAAATGTTCTACATGGTCAGCTTCAGTCCGCGAGTATATCAGGATATCATCTATAAACACAATCACAAATTTGTCCAAGTACTCCCGAATACTCGATTCATTAAGTCCATAAAGGCTGCAGGGGCATTTGTCAATCCAAACGACATGACCAAGAATTCATAATGTCCATAGCGGGTTCTGAAGGCTGTCTTTGGTATATCTCCTTCCTTAACCTTCAGTTGGTAGTAACCCGAACGTAGATCTATCTTTGAAAATACCTTAGCTCCTTGCAATTGGTCAAACAAATCATCAATCCTAGGCAAGGGGTACCTATTCTTGATTGTCAACTTATTTAGTTCCCTATAGTCTATGCACATTCTAAGGGAACCATCTTTCTTCCTTACAAATAAGACTGGTGCACCCCAAGGAGAACTGCTGGGGCGAATAAATCCCTTGTCAACCAATTCCTGCAGTTGGACCTTCAATTCTTTCAACTCAACAGGTGCCATACGGTAAGGATTCTTAGATACAGGTGATGTCTCGGGGTATGTATCAATTACAAACTCTATTTCCCTATCGGGTGGTATACCCGGTAAGTCATCCAAGAATGCCTCGGGAAACTCTCGGACTATAGGAATATCCTGCAGCTCAATTCTATTCTTCACCCGGTCATCCTTCACACTAGCCAGGTAGCTCTCGCAACCACATCTCAGCATTCGATATACTTCTAGTGAGGATATAATTGGTATCTTACTTATTTTAGGAATAGTCTGGAAAGAATAATGATTGCCATTTGGGGGTCTAAAATCAACTATTCCAGATCTACAACTTATCGTGGCATAATGTCTAAATAACCAATCCATCCCTAATATCACTTCATACCCTTTTATGTCAATGACAATTAATTCCGCATAGAGATTCTTATCCCCTAAGGACACAACGTCACCCTTAACAATCTGTTCTGAATGTAGGGACTTCCCTGATGGTAACACGACACTATATGACCTTTCAGCTAGCAAAGGTCCTATGTTATGTTTGCATACAAACAAGGTTGATATAAACGAGTGTGTGGCCCCTGTATCTATGAGTGTATAAGCAGCAAAACCACAGATCATGATAGTACCTGATATGACTGTATGCTGAACAGCTCCCTCATCTTCCATCAACGCATACACTCTGGGTACAACTCTTGCACGATTCGGGTCTGGCGGCATGGGGCAGTCTCTGACTAAGTGTCCGGTCTTATCACACCTGAAACAGCGGTCAGAAAGCAACTTGCACTCACCAGGGTGGTTCTTCTGACATGTAGGGCATAGAGGTGCCAGAGGTCTCTTTCCCTTTCCCTGGTCACCAATCAGGTTGAGGGGCCTCTTTATTCCCTGCTGTTGTTGCTGTGGTCCCTTGTTCTGTCGCGGCTGCCAACCTTTGTTCTGACGTGGTGGCGGTGGAATGTCCTTCATGAGTTTCTTTGGCTGCTCGCGCTGTGCATATGCTGTCATTTCTGCCTCTTCCAACTCCAAGGCCTTAGCCGTCACTTCACCATAAGGTACATTATGTTTCCCAGCAGTCTTCACTTTCATGTACAGACTTGGCTTCAGTCCTTGAACAAACTGATAAATCTTGTCTTCCTCATCCTCAATCATACGGGGAGCAAACCGTGCTAAGGTATCAAATTTGCATATGTAATCCGTCACGGAGCCAGTTTGTCGAAGATTCATGAACTCCTTCTTCTTGTTGGCCCGTACAGTCCTATTAAAGTACTTGTCAAAGAAGGCAGTCTTGAACATCCCCCAGGTCATAGCTTCGGCATTAGCGGTGTTCTGGATCGAGTCCCACCAATGCCTTGCGCTTAACTCCAAATGAAAGACAGCATAGGTGACCTTATCCCCTTCATCAACCTTTGCATACTTAAACATGTCTTCTATCTTTCGAATCCACTCCTCAGCATGAATAGGATCGAAAACATACCCATTAAACACCGGGGGTCGAAGCCGGTGAAAGCGTTCACCCCCATGATCATGAGTTGCGTTAGTACTGGAGTTGCCTTGTTCTTCTCTAGCTGTCATCAGTCGTTCTATCTGGTGAGATTGGCGCATGACTAACTCAGTCAATTGAGCAATAGCATTGCTATCCTCATTGGTCTCCCTCTGTTGACCTCTAACCATCTCGGGATTCCTAGACAAATCATTACAGGCATAACTTAACTTAATGACATACATGAAATCATAAATACTTACAGTTGCTGAGGTGTGCCCATGTGACAGTCAGTGCTGGAAGGCAGTCTACAGAATCGGTTTTAGAACCTGGTTTTGCTCTGATACCATAATTGTAACGACCCCAGCCAGGAGCCGTCACGTATTCATAATCTTTCATTATTCGTTCGCTTGACTTTTACTATTATTACATCTTCTCTAACTCTCGACAGACATTCACATTTGCATAATACATATTTTTTTTTAAACTGGAAACAGAGACGTAGAACCATCAAGGAAGACGAATCCTCTCGTGCACGATTTCCTACACCTCGTTGGCTCAAACTCTCACAGAGTCGAACGACTAGGCTCGGTCATCGGTTTCTTGACAAAATTCGGGCAAGGAAGGAATGCCCTCATCTCTCTTAACATGATTCTACTCGGGTTTGCATGGGTTGCATGTATTGACAATCTACAGAGATTTCATCGTCCGGTCATCACGTGCATTGCGCGTGACACGCTTAACACCGCCTAAAAGGAGACATCTTCCGGTGGGCACGTGGGCCTCGCGTGCTCAATTAAAATATCATCCGGTGACATCCACCGGTCACTAGACGACAAGATAACATTTACAACTTCCGGTGACGTCAGCCAACATCCACCGGTCGCTAAACGACAAAACACATTCTACATCTACCGGTGACGTCATCCGGAAGATTAAACCATCAAACTACCATCATTCGGCATCTACCGATGACGTCAGCCGGAAGACTAAACCCTCAAACTACTATCATTCGGCATCTGCCGATGACGTCAGCCGGAAGACTAAACCATCAAACTACTATTATTCGGCATCTGCCGATGACGTCAGCCGGACGATTGCCTCATCCAGCTTCCATCTTACGGTAGAAAACACTAAATCATCAAATGACTCCTTCCAACAGAAAGAAACCACAACTCATTCAGAATGCATATAGCAGAAGACTTAAGCTACAGATCATTTATAAATCTATATAATCATTCCCTGACTCAGTGATCAACTAGACAGTCTCAAGGCTCAACATTATAAAATAATCTCATCCTACTTAAACTACCATATCTTTTATTTTACTGAAACAAAAGAGCGTTAACCAGGGGTCTTAAATCGCCTTTCCAGTCCTGCACTGTCATTTTGTGCTTCCTCCAGCAACCAGCCTTAAGCATCCTCTTTGAACAAATTATCCTCACCTGAACCTCCTTCACCTACACCATAAGGTTCAACTATAAGCCTAATGCTTAGTAAGGAATGCATGCTGACAGATATACATGAGTGCACAAATTAAAGAACACAAGTTCATAAACCTTTCTTCATTCATGTTCATTTTCATTATTTACATGGCATGTATTAAGGCAGGAGACGAGGGAGAAAGACAGGGGTTCATAGTCATTTGCCTATCGCGGCAATCATAGTAACAACTAACTCGGCCTCCACCAGTGGGAGAATTCGCGAGCCATACACATCATCAACTCGGCCTCCACCAGGGGGAGAATTCGCGAGCCATACATATCATCAGCTCGGCCTCCACCAGGGGGAGAATCCGCGAGCTATACTTGTCATGGTCTCTTTTTCCCCGTCCTGCACTTAATCATGATTACATTTACTTTTCATGTTCTTAACTCAGTCATAAACGTGGACTCAATACATAAACATGAAGTTCACAGGAGAAATCATACCATAAGAGCAAGCAAAACATCCTGTAACTTAACATCTTCTTACACAATTTCTTCATATCATGGCAATAACTAGTCATAGTCAACAGACAGACATCTCAATGATTTCCTAATACCCTTGCGGTGTAGGGCCCTAGTGGCCGGAAATCTTAATACATTCACTTACCTGGTTTCCTTAGCAATCCGAGCTTCTTCCCTTTAAACTTCTTCACCTAAAACATGTACATTACAGTAGTTAAAACAAAGGTCCTAATAGTTCTATTCATAAATCGTCCTAGGACTCTAATAGCTAAGGTTACTCCGAATCCTCTGTTTGACACACTGCAGTCTGAAATCTGAAACTAGGTGGACAGGTTTTACCATTGATTAAATCCGAGTTGGTTACTTTGAAATGTTCAGAATCGATTTGGGATGACATTTCTACTCTCAGACTTAAAAGAGTCTTAAACTACTCGGCCACTGCTAAGAAAATTCCGAACTCAAATGCCGAGCTGAAAGCAGAACTTTAATCACTAATAAATGACTACATTGTACATTTCATACCTCGGGTGCAGATTTGCAGAGAAAAACAGGCTGGAACCAGCCATCAGCAGGGGAAGATTCTGGTAGCCGAGAACAAAAGCTTGGGAGAGAAGGAATCGCCGAGAGGGAATGTCGGCTACAGTGGTAATAAAATGAGGTTTAAGGTTTCCATTTTCTATTTATACTCAACCCATCAATCTTAATTACAAAACTGCCACCCAACCTAGTTTTACTCTACTTGTAATAAATTTGTCTTAACATTAAATTTAAATCATAAAGGTTAAATAAGAGGGTGACAATGAAAATGGTCAGAAAATCACCTGGCCGAAATGTCGGGTGTTACATCAAGTTATCTAAATGTGAATTCTGGTTGAGTAAGGTCAACTTTTTAGGCCATGTCATTTCTGCTGAAGGTATATCAGTAGACCCAACCAAGATTCAGGCTGTTAAGGACTGGCCACAGCCAAGGAATGTCAGTGAAGTCCGTAGTTTTCTTGGCTTGGCAGGTTATTATAGGAAGTTTATTAAAGGATTTTCTATGATAGCTAAGCCTTTATCTAATGTGACAAAGAAGGACACCAAATAATCTTGGACCAAAGCTTGTGAAGATGGCTTCCTGACACTTAAACTAAAGTTAACGACAGCTCCACTATTGACCCTCCCAACCGAAGAAGGGAAGTTTAGTGTTTATTGTGATGCGTCCAAAGTCGGACTAGGGTGTGTTTTGATGCAAGAAGGCAAAGTTATAGCGTATGCCTCCAGGTAGCTAAAAAGTTACGAGCAGAACTACCCCACTCACGATTTGGAATTAGTCGCAGTTGTATTTGCGCTAAAGATTTAGAGACACTATTTGTATGGACGACAGTGCGAAGTATTTTCTGACCATAAGAGCTTGAAATATCTCTTCACTCAAAAAGAATTAAACATGAGACAGAGACGTTGGTTAGAATTTGTTAAAGACTATGACTTCGAAATTAAGTATCATCCAGGCAAGGCTAATGCTGTAGCTGATGCCTTGAGCAGAATGTCAGCAACAATGCAACCCGCGATATCAGCTGTGTCTATACCTTTGAGGACAGAGATTCAGAAATTGGAATTGGAGTTAGTTCCTGAACTGTCGAGTCTACTTGCTACTCTAACTATCCAACCAACCATTTTGGAAAAGATCAAAGAAGCACAACAGAAGAACTTAGAGGAGAATAACAGAATATTGATCAAGATGAAGGACGCCACCTCCGAGTTTAGTCTCTCCAAGGATGGGATCCTGAAGTTTAGAGATAGATGGTATGTCCCTAGTGATGAAGGGTTACGTAAGTTAATTCTGGCCGAAGCCCATTCATCTTCCTTCTCTGTGCACCCTGGTAACACCAAGATGTATCGGGATTTAAGGTTATATTATTGGTGGCCAAACATGAAGAGGGATGTGGCTAAGTTTGTAGAATCATGTTTGGTATGCCAACAAGTTAAAGCAGAACATCAACGCCCTGGAGGTACCCTTCAGCCTCTACCTATCCCTGAATGGAAGTGGGAAAACATTGCCATGGATTTTGTTGTAGGTTTGCCAAAGACAACTAAAGGACATGATAGTATTTGGGTCGTGATTGACAGAATGACCAAGTCAGCTCACTTCTTACCTGTAAAGATGACCTACACAATGGACCAACTGGCGAACTTGTATGTTCAAGAAATTCTAAGGTTACATGGAACACCGGTATCCATTGTCTCTGATCGTGACCCCAGGTTCACCTCACGATTTTGGAAAAGTTTGCAAGGCACGTTAGGAACAAAGTTAACCTTCAGTACTGCATTTCATCCACAGACAGATGGCCAATCAGAGAGGACCATTCAGATACTTGAGGATATGTTGAGAGCATGTGTGTTGGACTTTCAGACAACTTGGAATAGACATCTACCGTTAGTTGAATTTTCTTACAACAACAGTTATCAGTCCACCATTGGTATGGCACCTTATGAAGCGCTTTATGGCAGAAGGTGCAGGTCACCCTTGTATTGGGATGAGATTGGCGAAGCAAAGCTCTTGGGCCCTGAGATCTTGCAACAAATGTCAGATAAGATCGCCATTATTAGAAACAGGATGATGACTGCACAAAGTCGACAGAAGAGTTATGCAGACCAAAGGAGGAGAGACCTCGAGTTTGCTGTTGGTGATGAAGTCTTCCTGAAGATTTCACCATTTAAAGGGGTGCTAGGATTTGGCAAGAAATGGAAGCTTAACCCACGGTTCATTGGACCATTCCTTGTTTTGGCGAAGGTTGGAAACACAGCTTACAGATTACAATTACCTCCTTCATGTATCAAGCAAATAAGTTTCACTGTTACATGACTTGTTGTTAGAACCTAAGTTATCCATTTCACCTTCAAGGTTTTAACTTGAAGTGATGAGAACGACGTGTATTGAGGACCCAATAACCTTCAAGGACGCGTAATTAAGACTTAGTAATGCGTTTGATGGAGTATAAGAAACTTCACTTCAATCGATTTGTTCAAAAGAACTGAACGTATCAAGCAAATGAGGTTAACTGTTACATGACTTGTGGTTAGAACCTAAGTTATACATTTCACCTTCAAGGTTTTAACTTGAAGTGATGAGAACGACGTGTATTGAGGACCCAATAACCTTCAAGGACGCGTAATTAAGACTTAGTAATGCGTTTGATGGAGTATAAGAAACTTCACTTCAATCGATTTGTTCCAAAGAACTGAACGTATCAAGCAAATGAGGTTAACTGTTACATGACTTGTGGTTAGAACCTAAGTTATACATTTCACCTTCAAGGTTTTAACTTGAAGTGATGAGAACGACGTGTATTGAGGACTCAATAACCTTCAAGGATGGGTAAATAAGACTTAGTAATGCGTTTGATGGAGTATAAGAAACTACACTTCAATCGATTTGTTCCAAAAGAACTGACTGTATCAAGCAAATGAGGTTAACTGTTACATGACTTGTGGTTAGAACCTAAGTTATCCATTTCACCTTCAAGGTTTTAACTTGAAGTGATGAGAACGACGTGTATTGAGGACCCAATAACCTTCAAGGACGCGTAATTAAGACTTAGTAATGCGTTGATGGAGTATAAGAAACTTCACTTCAATCAATTTGTTCCAAACGAACTGAACGTATCAAGCAAATGAGGTTAACTGTTACATGACTTGTGGTTAGAACCTAAGTTATCTATTTCACCTTCAAGGGTTTAACTTGAAGTGATGAGAACGATGTGGATTGAGGACCCAATAACTTCAAGGACGCGTAATTAAGACTTAGTACTGCGTTTCATGGAGTATAAGAAACTTCACTTCAATCGATTTGTTCCAAAAGAACTGAACGTATCAAGCAAATGAGGTTAACTGTTACATGACTTGTGGTTAGAACCTAAGTTATCCATTTCACCTTCAAGGTTTTAACTTGAAGTGATGAGAACGACATGTATTGAGGACCCAATAACCTTCAAGGACGCGTAATTAAGACCTAGTAATGCGGTTGATGGAGTATAAGAAACTTCACTTCAATCGATTTGTTCCAACGAACTGAACGTATCAAGCAAATGAGGTTAACTGTTACATGACTTGTGGTTAGAACCTAAGTTATTCATTTTACCTTCAAGGTTTTAACTTGAAGTGATGAGAACGACGTGTATTGAGGACCCAATAACCTTCAAGGACGCGTAATTAAGACTTAGTAATGCGTTTGATGGAGTATAAGAAACTTCACTTCAATCGATTTGTTCCAAACGAACTGAACGTATCAAGCAAATGAGGTTAACTGTTACATGACTTGTGGTTAGAACCTAAGTTATCCATTTCACCTTCAAGGTTTTAACTTGAAGTGATGAGAATGACGTGTATTGAGGACCCAATAACCTTCAAGGACGCGTAATTAAGACTTAGTAATGCGTTTGAGGAGTATAAGAAACTTCACTTCAATCGATTTGTTCCAAACGAACTGAACGTATCAAGCAAATGAGGTTAACTGTTACATGACTGTGGTTAGAACCTAAGTTATCCATTTCACCTTCAAGGTTTTAACTTGAAGTGATGAGAATGACGTGTATTGAGGACCCAATAACCTTCAAGGACGCGTAATTAAGACTTAGTAATGCGTTTGATGGAGTATAAGAAACTTCACTTCAATCGATTTGTTCCAACGAACTGAACGTATCAAGCAAATGAGGTTAACTGTTACATGACTTGTGGTTAGAACCTAAGTTATACATTTCACCTTCAAGTTTTAACTTAAAGTGATGAGAACGACGTGTATTGAGGACCCAATAACCTTCAAGGACGCGTAATTAAGACTTAGTAATGCGTTTGATGGAGTATAAGAAACTTCACTTCAATCGATTTGTTCCAACGAACTGAACGTATCAAGCAAATGAGGTTAACTGTTACATGACTTGTGGTTAGAACCTAAGTTATACATTTCACCTTCAAGGTTTTAACTTGAAGTGATGAGAACGACGTGTATTGAGGACCCATAACCTTCAAGGACGCGTAATTAAGACTTAGTAATGCGTTGATGGAGTATAAGAAACTTCACTTCATCGATTTGTTCCAAATGAACTGAACGTATCAAGCAATGAGGTTAACTGTTACATGACTTGTGGTTAGAACCTAAGTTATACATTTCACCTTCAAGGTTTTAACTTGAAGTGATGAGAACGACGTGTATTGAGGACCCAATAACCTTCAAGGACGCGTAATTAAGACTTAGTAATGCGTTTGATGGAGTATAAGAAACTTCACTTCAATCCATTTGTTCCAAACGAACTGAACGTATCAAGCAAATGAGGTTACTGTTACATGACTTGTGGTTAGAACCTAAGTTATCCATTTCACCTTCAAGTTTTAACTTGAAGTGATGAGAACGACGTGTATTGAGGACCCAATAACCTTCAAGGACGCGTAATTAAGACTTAGTAATGCGTTTGATGGAGTATAAGAAACTTCACTTCAATCGATTTGTTCCAAAAGAACTGAACGTATCAAGCAAATGAGGTTAACTGTTACATGACTTGTGGTTAGAACCTAAGTTATACATTTCACCTGCAAGTTTTAACTTAAAGTGATGAGAACGACGTGTATTGAGGACCCAATAACCTTCAAGGACGCGTAATTAAGACTTAGTAATGCGTTTGATGGAGTATAAGAAACTTCACTTCAATTGATTTGTTCCAAACGAACTGAACGTATCAAGCAAATGAGGTTAACTGTTACATGACTTGTGGTTAGAACCTAAGTTATCTATTTCACCTTCAAGTTTTAACTTAAAGTGATGAGAACGACGTGTATTGAGGACCCAATAACCTTCAAGGACGCGTAATTAAGACTTATTGATAGGTTTGATGAACTATAAGAAACTTCACTTCAATCGATTTGTTCCAAAAGAACTGAACGTATCAAGCAAATGAGGTTACTGTTACATGACTTGTGGTTAAAACCTAAGTTATCCATTTCACCTTCAAGTTTTAACTTGAAGTGATGAGAACGACGTGTATTGAGGACCCAATAACTTTCAAGGACGCGTAATTAAGACTTATTGATAGGTTTGATGAAATATAAGAAACTTCACTTCAATCGATTTGTTCCAAATGAACTGAACGTATCAAGCAAATGAGGTTAACTGTTACATGACTTGTGGTTAGAACCTAAGTTATCCATTTCACCTTCAAGGTTTTAACTTGAAGTGATGAGAACGACGTGTATTGAGGACCCAATAACCTTCAAGGACGCGTAATTAAGACTTAGTAATGCGTTTGATGGAGTATAAGAAACTTCACTTCAATCGATTTGTTCCAAACGAACTGAACGTATCAAGCAAATGAGGTTAACTGTTACATGACTTGTGGTTAGAACCTAAGTTATCCATTTCACCTTCAAGGTTTTAACTTGAAGTGATGAGAACGACGTGTATTGAGGACCCAATAACCTTCAAGGACGCGTAATTAAGACTTATTGATAGGTTTGATGAACTATAAGAAACTTCACTTCATCGATTTGTTCCAAACGAACTGAACGTATCAAGCAAATGAGTTAACTGTTACATGACTTGTGGTTAGAACCTAAGTTATCCATTTCACCTTCAAGGTTTTAACTTGAAGTGATGAGAACGACGTGTATTGAGGACCCAATAACCTTCAAGGACGCGTAATTAAGACTTAGCGATAGGTTTGATGAACTATAAGAAACTTCACTTCAATCGATTTGTTCCAAAAGAACTGAACGTATCAAGCAAATGAGGTTAACTGTTACATGACTTGCGGATTAGAACTAAGTTATTCATTTCACCTTCAAGGGTTTAATTGTAGTGAATGAGAACAAGTGTATTGAGGACCTATAACCCTTCAAGGACGGTAATTATAACTTAGTAATGCGTTTGAGGAGTATAAGAAACTTCATTTCAATCGATTTATTCCAAACGAAACTGAGCGTAATCAAGCCAATGAGGTAACTGTTACATGGTTGTGGTTAGAACCTAAGTTATCATTTTACCTTCAAGGTATTGACTGAAGTGATGAGAATGACGTGTATTGAGAACCCAATAACCTTCAAGAAACGCGTAATTAATACTTAGTAATGCGTTTTGATGGAGTATAGGAAGCTTCACTTCACTCGATTGTTTCAAAAGAACTGAAACATATCATGCAAATGAGGTTAACTGTACAAGACTTGTGGTTCGAACCTAAGTTATACATTTCCCGTTCAAAGTTTTAACTTAAAAGTGATGAGAACGGACGTGTATTGAGGACCCAATAACCTTCAAGGACGTGTAATTAAGACTTAGTAATGCGTTTGATAGAGTATAAGAAACTTCACTTCAATTGATTTGTTCCAAACGAACTGAATGTATCAAGCAAATGAGGTTAACTGTTACATGACTTGTGGTTAGAACCTAAGTTATACATTTCACCTTCAAGGTTGTAACTTGAAGTGATAAAATGACGTGTATTAATGACCAAATAAACATCAAAGACGTGTAATTAAAACTTAGTAATGTGTTTGATGGAGTATGAGAAACGTCACATCAATCGATTTGTTCCAAACAAATTGAACGTAACAAGCAAATGAGGTTAACTGTTACATTGACTTTGTGGTTAGAACCTAAGTTATCCATTTCTCCTTCAAGGTTTTAACTTAAAGTGATGAGAACGATGTGTATTGATGGACCCAATAACCTTCAAGGCCGCGTAATTAAGACCTCGTTAATGCGTTTTGATGGAGTATAAGAAACTTCCACTTCCATCGATTTGTTCCAAACGAACTGAACGTATCAAGCAATGAGGTTAACTGTACATGACATGTGGTTTAAAACCTAGTTATCCATTTCGCCTTCAAAGTTTTTAACTTAAAATGCTGAGAACGACGTGTATTGAGGACCAATCACCTTCATAAAAGCGTAATTATGACTTAGTGATGCGTTTGATGAACTATAAGACACTTCAATTCAATTGATTTGTTCCAAAAAAACTGAATGTATCAAGCAAATGAGGTTAACTGTTACATGACTTATTGTTAAAACCTAAGTTATCCATTTCACCTTCAAAGTTTTAACTTGAAGTGATGAGAACGACGTGTATTGAAGACCCAATAACCATCCAGGACGTGTAATTAAGACTTAGTG
Source organism: Begonia masoniana (assembly GCA_022432975.1). Classification (NCBI taxonomy): domain Eukaryota; kingdom Viridiplantae; phylum Streptophyta; class Magnoliopsida; order Cucurbitales; family Begoniaceae; genus Begonia; species Begonia masoniana. The sequence continues at coordinate 54,758,317 of CM039504.1, read as the reverse complement.
ATGGGTTTGATAAACTATAAGACACTTCACTTCAATCGATTTGTTCCAAAAGAACTGAACGTGTTAACCCACATGACTTGTGGTTAAAACCTAAGTTATCCATTTTACCATCAAGGTTTTAACTTGAAGTGATGAGAACGACGTGTATTGAGGACCCAATAACTTTCAAGGACGAGTAATTAAGACTTATTGATAGGTTTGATGAATATAAGAACTTCACTTCAATCGATTGTTCCAAATGAACTGAACGTAACAAGCAAATGAGGTAATGTTGCATGACCTGTGGTTAGAACCTAAGTTATCCATTTCACCTTCAAGGTTTTAACCTGAAGTGGTGTGAGACGACGTGTATTGAGGACCCGATAACTTTCAAGGACGCGAAATTAAGACTTATGATAGGTTTGATGAAATATAAGTAACATCACTTCAATCGATTTGTTCTAAAATATCTGAACGTATCAAGCAAATGAGGTTAACTATTACACGAATGTAGTGAGAACGAGTGTATATTGAGACCCACTGAACTTCAAGGACCGCGTAATTAAGACTTAGTAAATGCTGTTTGATGGAGTATAAGAAGCTCACTTCAATCGATTGTTCCAAACGAACTGAGCGTATCAAGCAAATGAGGTTAACTGTACATGACTTGTGGTTAGAACCTAAGTTAATCCATTTCACTTCCAGGGTATTGACTTAAAGTGATGAGAATGACGTGTATTGAAGACCCAATAACTTTCAAGAACGCGTAATTAATACATAGTAATGCGTTTGATGGATTATAGGAAACTTCACTTCACTCGATTTGTTTCAAAATAACTGAAAGTATCAAGCAAATGTGATTACTGTTACATGACTTGTGATTAGATCCTAAGTTATACATTTTCACTTCAAAGTTTTATCTTAAAGTAATGAGAACGACGTGTATTGAAGAGCCAATACCCTTCAAGGACGCATATTAAGACTTAGTAATGCGTTGATGGAGTATAAGAAACTTCACTTCCATCGATTGTTCCAAACGAACCTAAACGTATCAAGCTAATTAGGTCAAACTGTTACATGACTTGTGGTTAGAACTAAGTTATCCATTTTACCTTAAGGTTTTCATTTGAAATGTTAGAACGACGTGTATTGAGGACCAAATAACCTTTCAAGACGCGTAATTAAGACTTGGTAATGCGTTTGATGGAGTATAAGAAAATTCATTTCAATCGATTTGTTCCAAACGAACTGAACGTATCAAGCAAATGAGGTTAACTTTTACATGAATTGTGGTTAGAACCTAAGTTATTCATTTCACCTTCAAGGTTTTAACTTGAAGTGATGAGAACGACGTGTATTGAGGACCCAATAACCTTCAAGGAAGCATAATTAAGACTTAGTGATGGGTTTGATTAACTATAAGAAACTTCACTTCAATCGATTTGTTCCAAAACAACTGGACGTATCAAGCAAATGAGGTTAACTGTTACCTGACTTGTGGTTAGAACCTATGTTATACATTTCACCTTCAAAGTTTTAACTTAAAGTGATGAGAACGACGTGTATTGAGGACCCAATAACCTTCAAGGACAAGTAATTATGACTTAGTAATGCGTTTGATGAAGTATAAGGAACTTCACTTCAATCGATTTGTTACAAACGAACTGAATGTATCAAGCAAATGAGGTTATTTGTTACATGACTTGCGGTTAAAACCTAAGTTATACATTTCACCTTCAAAGTTTTAACTTGAAGTGATTAGAACGACGTGTATTAAGGACCCAATAACCATCAAGGACGCGTAATTAAAACTTAGTAATGTGTTTGATGGAGTATGAGAAACGTCACTTCAATCGATTTGTTCCAAACAAACTGAGCGTATCAAGCAAATGAGGTTAACTGTTACATGACTTGTGGTTAGAACCTAAGTTATCCATTTCACCTTCAAGGTTTTAACTTAAAGCGATGAGAACGATGAGGACCCAATAACCTTCAAGGCCGCGTAATTAAGACCTAGTAATACGTTTGATGGAGTATAAAAAACTTCACTTCAATCGATTTGTTCCAAACGAACTGAACGTATCAAGCAAATGAGGTTAACTGTTACATGACTTGTGGTTAAAACCTAAGTTATCCATTTCACCTTCAAAGTTTTAACTTGAAGTGATGAGAACGACGTGTATTGAGGACCCAATAACCTTCAAGGACGTGTAATTATGACTTAGTGATGGGTTTGATAAACTATAAGACACTTCACTTCAATTGATTTGTTCCAAAAAAACTGAACGTATCAAGCAAATGAGGTTAACTGTTACATGACTTGTGGTTCAAACCTAAGTTATCCATTTCACCTTCAAAGTTTTAACTTGAAGTGATGAGAACGTCGTGTATTGAGGACCCTATAACTTTCAAGGACGCGTAATTAAGACTTAGTAATGGTTTTGATGAACTATAGGAAACTTCACTTCAATCGATTTGTTCCAAAAGAATTGAACGTATCAAGCAAATGAGGTTAACTATTACATGACTTGTGGTTAAAACCTAAGTTATCCATTTCACCTTCAAGGTTTTAACTTGAAGTGATGAGAACGACGTGTATTAAGGACCCAATAACCTTCAAGGACGCGTAATTATTACTTAGTAAAGCGTTTGATGCAGTATAAGAAACTTCACTTCAATCGATTTGTTCCAAATGAACTGAACGTATCAAGAAAATGAGGTTAATTGTTACATGACTTGTGGTTAGAACCTAAGTTATCCATTTCACTTTCAAGGTATTGACTTGAAGTGATGAGAACGACGTGTATTTAGGACCAAATAACCTTCAAGGACTCGTAAGTAATACTTAGTAATGCGTTTAATGGAGTATAAGAAACTTCACTTCACTCGATTTGTTTCAAAAGAACTGAACGTATCAAGCAAATGAGGTTAACTGTTACATGACTTGTGGTTAGAACCTAAGTTATCTATTTCACCTTCAAGGTCTTAACTTGAAGTGATGAGAACGACGTGTATTGAGGACCTAATAACCTTCAAGGACGCATAATTAAGACTTAGTAATGCGTTTAATGGAGTATAAGAAACTTCACTTCAATTGATTTGTTCCAAACAAACTGAACGTATCAAGCAATTGAGGTTAACTGTTACATGACTTGTGGTTAGAACCTAAGTTATTACATTTCCCCTTCCAGGTTTAACTTCAATGTGATGAGCACGACGTGTATTGAGGACCCAATAACCTTCAAGGACGTGTAATTAAGACTTAGTAAAGCATTTGATGGAGTATAAGAAACTTCACTTCAATCGATTTGTTCCAAAAAAACTTAACGTATCAAGCAAATGAGGTTAACTGTTACATGACTTGTTGTTAAAACCTAAGTTATCCATTTCACCTTCAAGGTATTGACTTGAAGTGATGAGAACGACGTGTATTGAGGACCCAATAACCTTCAAGGACGTGTAATTAAGACTTAGTAATGCGTTTGATGGAGTATAAGATACTTCACTTCAATCGATTTGTTTCAAAAGAACTGAACATATCTTGTGACGACCCCAATCTTGTGTCGGAGCCGCCACGCTTGTGTCGTGCGTGTTTACATGCATACGTGCATGCTACCCTCACCCGTTCTCACTTAACCCTTTATCGGATTTCTTTTATTGCATTTTTCATTCGTTCATCAATTGACTATTCGTTTTCTTTCGTTTCGCTCGTTAGAGAACAGACTCGGGCGTTCAATCCATTCTATCGACATTCAGGATCCAACTTAAACATACCCAAATGGACTTGTCTAAGGTTCACTCCCTTTAATCTCCACTTGTTTCGAGACAACTAACCTTATTTCGGCGGAAGACTACTGTGCGTGGAAGACTCGTGACAAGATAAAATTAACCACAATCCAAGTATAACACTATAAAAAGCACTGGTCGACCCCAGAGCTTTCGGTCGACACAATTCATAATAGTGGTCGACCCCTAAAAGGTTCTGGTTTTTGTTTGTACTGAAACGGTCAACACCTTGCAATAGCGGTCAGCCCCTCTAGTCTAGTGGTCGACACTTCAAAAATAGTTTTTGCTCTCGGGTTGCATTCTTGTAAGTTCGGTCGACACCTTGCAATAGCGGTCGACCCCTGTCTAAGTGGTGACACTTCAAAACAGTTTTGCTCTCGGGTTGCATTCCTTTGTAATTTTCGGTCGACAAACCTTGCAATATGGTCGACCCCTTTCCGGGCAAGGTGTCTACCCCTAAGGCATAGGTCAAACCCCTGCCAAAGGCAATTTTACATTTTGTACATATTCAACACCTCCAATCCCTTCCAAATTTAACCAACTCTACTATTCAATATCCATTTCCACCCCATCCATAAACCAACATTCAACCTCATCAAATTCCGACACGAAACTTCAATTTCAACTCAAAACCATAAACTACTTTTCAGAACATCAACACTCATCCAAAATCCATTCTATTTCATCAAGATATCCACAATCATCAAATTCATCCAAATATACATCAAACATCAATATCCTATCATTTCATCCACAGCCGTCCATACATAGTGGAAGCTATCAAAATCATCAAAACCCACAGTTTATAACCTATCCAGATACCAAGCAACCCTAATATGAATTTCTATACATTTCATCCATATTATCACACATCCAACCCATTTCAACCCAAAGTAACTCCAAATACAAACATATAGTCCATGGGTCGTGTGCGCATCGACTATGCCGGCCGCTCCCATGAACAACCTCCTTCAAGCTGCAGGCTCGTCAGGTGGAGAGACATCGTCCTCACCTTGCTCGTAGTCACCTACACCATAAAGACACCTATGAGATAAAAATCTCAGCAAGTTCTACGTCCATGTCATTTCTTTTATCAGTACGTGTCAGTCTATGGTTATCGGAAATGCTCGACAGATGGATAGGGCACATCAAGCGGTTAGACAACCCACACCATCTGAAGGGAGGAAAACCCGCTCACCACGGAATGCCGGGTCTGAACCTCATCCCCGATAACCCCATGCTATGGTTGTTTACTGTGATACTTTACTTGCCTTTACATGTATTTCCCTTCTCATAAAAACGATGCGAAATTCATTTTCATGACGTTTTACAAACCATGATGCATGAACAATTCAATGAACAATAAAGCATACATGACGAGCATACCATCAAAACCTTACAATTACCATCAAAACATCACAATACTTAACCTATAAAATAACTGAATCCTAACTACCCAACCAAAGCAATTAAACAAACAATGCACCAAACAATCCTCAACACAATTTCTTATGTTGTAGACCAAATCGGCCAAGTAAGTCACGAAAACTTACCTCTCGTCCCGTGCAAACCGAGCTCCTCGTCTCGAGCTTGATCACCTAAATCAATTCATAGCGTCCTTTGTTAAAACCGAGCTTAAAAATAAAATCTCCAAAATTTACGAAACTCCTAACTAAAGGAAATTTCCTAAAACTTTAATAACTCTCTCTCTTGGGCATTTCATCGAGCAACTTATGCTAACAAACAACAATCCTCCATTAATGGAGGTTTTCCAAAGCTCCATACCCGACTTTTCAATCAAATGCAAAATACACTTGAACGTTTCACCTAATAACGTTCAATAATCACCAATAAAGCAATAACTAACCATTCCTAATCTAACCCGGTTGTTTTCAACGAATTCCAACAAAACCCTAACAACTTACAATGCTAGAAATCGAGAATGACGGCCGAAAAACTATAGATTCTTACTAAGAATCGCTAGGGGAGAAGAAATCTTGAAGGAACCTTGAAGGCTAGAGGAGGAATCAATGAAGATAGTGGAGAATTGTGGAAGAGAAGCAAAAATCGCCGTGGGAGGAAAATTTGGAGAAAAAACGTTAAGTGTGGGGAAGAAGAAAGGGTTTGTGTATTTAATTAACCTTGACTTGTCAAATGACAAGTTTACCCCTCCATTAGATTCCTTATTTACCTCATTGTTTGTATCTCGGTTCGTTTTCTCCAAATTTCCTTATTTCTCCAATAATTTCCATTATTTCTAGAGCTCTAATAGAACTTTCCGTTTGCCAAACAGACATAATTAGCTATTTCTACGAATTAAATCGCTATAAGGTCAAAATCGGAAACTTAAGCATTATATTTCAGTTTGATCTTCTTAAATTCCCATAATTCCTTTAAAATTCATATTAATTATGGAAATTCCAATAAAACTCTCGATTCGCAAAACGGACATATTTCGATTATTTACAGAAAATGTCATTGCGCGCGAAATTGAAAAACCCGTAAAACCGGGTGTTACAATAACATAGTTTTTTACCACAAGTCATGTAACAGTTAACCTCATTTGCTTGACACGTTCTGTTCGTTTGGAACAAATCGATTGAAGTGAAATTTCTTATACTCCATTAAACGCATTACTAAGTCTTAATTACGCGTCCTTAAAGGTTAATAGGTCCTCAATACACGTCGTTCTCATCACTTCAAGTTAAAACCTTGAAGGTGAAATGAATAACTTAAGTTCTAACCACAAGTCATGTAACAGTTAACCTCATTTGCTTGATACGTTCAGTTCGTTTGGAACAAATCGATTGAAGTGAAATTTCTTATACTCCATCAACCGCATTATTAGGTCTTAATTATGCGTATTAGAAGGTTATTGGGTCCTTAATACAAGTCGTTCTCATCACTTCAAGTTAAAACCTTGAAGGTGAATGAATAACTTAAGTTCTAACCACAAGTCCATGTAACAGTTAACCTCATTGCTTGACAAGGTCAGTTCTTTGGAACAAATCGATTGAATGAGTTTTTATACTCCATCAAACGCATTACTAAAACTTAATTACGCGTCCTTGAAGGTTAATGGTCCTCAATACCACGTCTTCTCATCACTTCAAGTGAAAACCTTGAAGGTGAAATGAATACTTAGTCTATCTAACCACAATTCATTAAAAGTTAACCTAAATTTGCTTGATACGTTCAGTTCGTTTAGAACAATCGTTGAAGTAAAGTTTCTTATACTCCATCAAATGCATTCTAAGTCTTAATTACCGTTATTGAAGGTTAGTTGGGTCCTCACTACAAAGTTGTTCTCATCACATCAGTTAAAGCCTTGAAGGTGAAATGTATAACTTAGGTGCCAACCACGAGAATGTAACAATTAACCTCATTTGCTTGATACATTCATTCTTAGGACAAATCGATTGAGTAAAGGTTTCTGATAGTTCATCAAACCCATCACTAAGTCTTAATTATGCGTCCTTGAAGATTATTGGGTCCTCAATACACGTCGTTCTTATCACTTCAAGTTAAAAAGTTGAAGGTGAAATGGATAACTTAGGTTCTATCCACAAGTCATGTAACAGTTAACCTCATTTGCTTGATATGTTCAGTTCATATGGAAAAAATCGATTGAAGTGAAGTTTTTTATAGTTCATCAAACCCATCACTAAGTCTTAATTACGCGTCCTTGAAGGTTATTGGGTCCTCAATACACGTCGTTCTCATCACTTCAAGTTAAAACCTTGAAGGTGAAATGGATAACTTAGGTTCTAACCACAAGTCATGTAATAGTTAACCTCATTTGCTTGATACGTTCAGTTCTTTTGAACAAATCGATTGAAGTGAAATTTATAACTTAGGTTCTAACCACAAGTCATGTAACAGTTACCTCATTTGCTTGATACGTTCAGTTCTTTTGGAACAAATCGATTGAAGTGAAGTTTCTTATAGTTCATCAAACCCATCACTAAGTCTTAATTACGCGTCCTTGAAGGTTATTGGGTCCTCAATACATGTCGTTCTCATCACTTTAGGTTAAAACTTTGAAGGTGAAATGGATAACTTAGGTTCTAACCACAAGTCATGTAACAGTTAACCTCATTTGCTTGATACGTTCAGTTCTTTTGGAACAAATCGATGAAGTGAAGTTTTTTATAGTTCATCAAACCCATCACTAAGTCTTAATTACGCGTCCTTGAAGGTTATTGGGTCCTCAATACACGTCGTACTCATCACTTCAAGTTAAAACCTTGAAGGTGAAATGTATAACTTAGGTTCTAACACCAATTCTTGTAACAGTTAACCTCATTTGCTTGATACGTTCAGTTCTTTAGGAACAAATTGATTGAAGTGAAGTTTCTTCTAGTTCATCAAACCCATCACTAAGTCTTAATTACGCGTCCTTGAAGGTTATTGGGTCCTCAATACATGTCGTTCTCATCACTTTAGGTTAAAACTTTGAAGGTGAAATGGATAACTTAGGTTCTAACCACAAGTCATGTAACAGTTAACCTCATTGGCTTGATACGTTCAGTTCTTTTGGAACAAATCGATTGAAGCGAAGTTTCTTATAGTTCATCAAACCCATCACTAATTCTTAATTACGCGTCCTTGAAGGTTATTGGTCCTCAATACACGTCGTTCTCATCACTTCAAGTTAAAACCTTGAAGGTGAAATGGATAACTTAGGTTTTAACCACAAGTCATGTAACAGTTAACCTCATTTGCTTGATACGTTCAGTTCTTTTGGAACAAATCGATTGAAGTGAAGTTTCTTATAGTTCATCAAACCCATCACTAAGTCTTAATTACGCGTCCTTGAAGGTTATTGGGTCCTCAATACACGTCGTTCTCATCACTCCAAGTTAAAACCTTGAAGGTGAAATGGATAACTTAGGTTCTAACTACAAGTCATGTAACAGTTAACTTCATTTGCTTGATACGTTCAGTTCTTTTGGAACAAATCGATTGAAGTGAAATTTTTTATAGTTCATCAAACCCATCACTGAGTCTTAATTACGCGTCCTTGAAGGTTATTGGATCCTCAATACACGTCGATCTCATCACTTCACGTTAAAACCTTGAAGGTGAAATGAATAACTTAGGTTCTAACCACAAGTCATGTAACAGTTAACCTCATTTGCTTGATACGTTCAGTTCTTTTGGAACAAATCGATTGAAGTGAAGTTTCTTATAGTTCATTAAACCCATCACTAAGTCTTAATTACGCGTCCTTGAAGGTTATTGGGTCCTCAATACACGTCGTTCTCATCACTTCAAGTTAAAACTTTGAAGGTGAAATGGATAACTTAGGTTCTAACCACAAGTCATGTAACAGTTAACCTCATTTGCTTGATACGTTCAGTTCTTTTGGAACAAATCGATTGAAGTGAAGTTTCTTATAGTTCATCAAACCCATCACTAAGTCTTAATTACGCGTCCTTGAAGGTTATTGGGTCCTCAATACACGTCGTTCTCATCACTTCAAGTTAAAACCTTGAAGGTGAAATGGATAACTTAGGTTCTAACCACAAGTCATGTAACAGTTAACCTCATTTGCTTGAGACGTTCAGTTCATTTGGAACAAATCGATTGAAGTGAAATTTTTTATAGTTCATCAAACCCATCACTAAGTCTTAGTTACGCGTCCTTGAAGGTTATTGGATCCTCAATACACGTCGTTCTCATCATTTCAAGTTAAAACCTTGAAGGTGAAATGGATAACTTAGGTTATAACCACAAGTCATGTAACAGTTAACCTCATTTGCTTGATACGTTCTGTTCTTTTGGAACAAATCGATTGAAGTGAAGTTTTTTATAGTTCAACAAACCCATCACTAAGTCTTAATTACACGTCCTTGAAGGTTATTGGGTCCTCAATACACGTCGTTCTCATCACTTCAAGTTAAAACCTTGAAGGTGAAATGGATAACTTAGGTTCTAACCACAAGTCATGTAACAGTTAACCTCATTTGCTTGATACGTTCAGTTCTTTTGGAACAAATCGATTGAAGTGAAGTTTCTTATAGTTCATCAAACCCATCACTAAGTCTTAATTACGCGTCCTTGAAGGTTATTGGGTCCTCAATACACGTCGTTCTCATCATTCCAAGTTAAAACCTTAAAGGTGAAATGGATAACTTAGGTTCTAACCACATGTCATGTAACAGTTAACCTCCTTTGCTTGATACGTTCATTCTTTTGGAACAAATCGATGAAGTGAAGTTTCTTATAGTTCATCAAACCCATCACTAAGTCTTAATTACGCGTCCTTGAAGGTTATTGGGTCCTCAATACACGTCGTTCTCATCACTTCAAGTTAAAACTTGAAGGTGAAATGTATAACTTTGGTTCTAACCACAAGTCATGTAACAGTTAACCTCATTGGCTTGATACGTTCAGTTCTTTTGGAACAAATCGATTGAAGCGAAGTTTCTTATAGTTCATCAAACCCATCACTAAGTCTTAATTACGCGTCGTTAAAGGTTATTGAGTCCTCAAAACACGTCATTCTCATCACTTCAAGTTAAAACTTTGAAGGTGAAATGGATAACTTAGGTTTTAACCACAAGTCATTTAGCAGTTAACCTCATTTGCTTGATACGTTCAGTTCTTTTGGAACAAATCGATTGAAGTGAAGCTTCTTATAGTTCATCAAACCCATCACTAAGTCTTAATTACGCGTCCTTGAAGTTTATTGGGTCCTTAATACACTGTCGTTCTCATCACTTTAAGTTAAAACCTTGAAGGTGAAATGGATAACTTAGGTTCTAACTACAAGTCATGTAACAGTTAACCTCATTTGCTTGAGACGTTCAGTTCATTTGGAACAAATCGATTGAAGTGAAATTTTTTATAGTTCATCAAACCCTTCACAAAGTCTTAGTTACGCGTCCTTGAAGGTTATTGGATCCTCAATACACGTCGTTCTCATCATTTCAAGTTAAAACCTTGAAGGTGAAATGGATAACTTAGGTTCTAACTAAAAGTCATGTAACCGTTAACCTCATTTACTTGATACGTTCAGTTCTTTTGGAACAAATCGATTGAAATGAAGTTTTTATAGTTCATCAAACCCATCACCAAGTCTTAGTTATGCGTCCTTGAAGGTTATTGGGTCCTCAAGACACGTCGTTCTCATCATTCCAAGTTAAAACCTTAAAGGTGAAATGGATAACTTAGGTTCTAACCACAAGTCATGTAACAGTTAACCTCCTTTGCTTGATACGTTCAATTCTTTTGGAACAAATCCATTGAAAAGAAGTTTCTTATAGTTCATCAAACCCATAATTAATTATTAATTTTGCGTCCTTGAAGGTTATTGGGTACTCAATACACGTTGTTCTCATCACTTCAAGTTAAAAACTTGAAGGTGAAATGTATAACATTGGTTATAATCACAAGTCATGTAACAGTTAACCTCATTGGCTTGATACGTTCAGTTCTTTTGGAACAAATCGATTGAAGTGAAGTTTGTTATAGTTCATCAAACCCATCAGTAATTCTTAATTTCGCGTCCTTGAAGGTTATTGGTCCTCAATACACGTCGTTCTCATCACTTCAAGTTAAAACCTTGAAGAGGAAATGGATAAGTTAGGTTCTAACCACAAGTTATGTAACAGTTAACCTCATTTCCTTGATACGTTCAGTTCTTTTGAAACAAATCGATTGAAGTGAAGTTTTTTTTAGTTCATCAAACCCATCACTAAGTCTTAATTACGGGTCTTTGAAGGTTATTGGGTCCTCAATGCACATCGTTCTCATCACTTCAAGTTAAAAACATGAAGGTGAAATGAATAACTTAGGTTCTAACCACAAGTCATGTAACAGTTAACCTCATTTGCTTGATACGTTCAGTTCATTTGGAACAAATCGATTGAAGTGAAGTTTCTTATAGTTCATCAAACCCATAACTAATTCTTAATTACGCGTCCTTGAAGGTTATTGGGTCCTCAATACATGTCGTTCTCATCACTACAAGTTAAAACCTTGAAGGTAAAATGTATAATTTAGATTCTAACCACAAGTCATGTAACAGTTAACCTCATTTGCTTGATACGTTCAGTTTTTTTGGAACAAATCGATTGAAGTGAAGTTTCTTATATTTCATCAAACCCATTCCTAAGTCTTAATTACGCGTCCTTGAAAGTTATTGGGTCCTTAATACACGTCGTTCTCATCACTTCATGTTAAAAACTTGAAGGTGAAATGTATAACTTTGGTTCTAACCACAAGTGATGTAACAGTTAACCTCATTTGCTTGATACGTTCAGTTCTTTTGAAACAAATCGATTGAAGTGAAGTTTCTTATAGTTCATCAAACCCATCACTAAGTCTTAATTACGCGTCCTTAAAGGTTATTGGGTCCTCAATACACGTCGTTCTCATCACTTCAAGTTAAAAACTTGAAGGTGAAATGTATAACTTTGGTTATTGTAATACCCGGCTTGTACGGATTTTGGATTTAATATATTATATTAATATTTTATGGCATTTTTGGTAAATATGTCAAATCAAATAAGTTTCTCAAACGGAAAGCTTTATTACGATCCTAACGATTATAGCAATTATTAAGGAATTTTGGAAATTTTAGGAGTTTTGACGCTATATCCCTGAGTAATTGAGTTCCTCGTAATACAAATGACGTTTCAGTAAAAATTAGTAAACTATGGTCCGATTTGTGAACGGACAGTTTTAATAAATCTCAAATAATAAGTTGGACTTATCGGTGAAACAAGGAGATTTTGTGGAACTGAATAGCTAGTTAATTAACGAAACGAAGGACGAAATAAATAGAAAACAAAAGAAGGGCAAAATGGTAGATTGCCAAGTCAATTTAATTAAAACAAAAATTCTCTCTTTTCTCCCCCACTTTTCTTCTTCTCCACGCGAACCTCTCCCCCCAAGCGACTTCTCCCTCTCCTCCATCGGCGATTCTTCCATTTTCGACGAAGCTTCTCTCCGACGACCGATTTTCTTCCGATCATTCACGTTTTCTCCTTCAATCCCGACCCTTGGTATGATTCTACAGCTCTAGAAGTTTACGTTCAAGTTTTACAGAGTTTCAACAATTAGGGTTTCGTTTAGGTTTCGTTTTAAAATCGAGATTTATGGTCCGAAATTGATAGGTTTGCCGTAATTAAGGATATAGTAAATGGATTGGACGTTATTGGACGAATTTAATTGATCTTGGACGAATATTAGAATTTGAGAATTTTTGGGTTTTAGGGAAAAACTCGTAAATTGTAGTTTCGAGGTATCGATCGTAAATTGTTCATCGATATGCTTCGAATGATTAAGTTAGAAGCTTTAGGAAAATTCTTTCATTAAAGTTTTGTTAATGTGGACGTTTAGAAGCTTAAATTAGTTTTAACGTCGATATTGTGTTTTGCTTCAGACAAACAACGCTCGTGGACGGAGCTTGAGCTACTTTGGACACGAGGTAAGTTCTCGTGATTCTTCTCTGGCCGATTGGCCTACACCGTACGTCGAATGTCGCGTCGAGGAATTTTGGAGATGCACTTGTTTTATATTGCTTGGTTGGGTAGCTAGGCTTATTTGTTTTATAGATTATGTTTTACAGTCTTTGATGATATACATTATTGCTTGTTTACTTTAAGATATGAACTGTTCACGCATCACGTGTTTTAAAGAAAAACATGAAATGAACTTCCGCAAGGTTATTTATAGATATGGTAAAGCATACATAGGCCGGAAGGCATACGGCCGAAAGGCGTATCGTTTATCGGTCACGCGAGGTGGGGCTCAGGCACAGCTGTACGTGTGTAAGCGTGTACCCTCCACCTCTAGCTGGAAAGAGTAGTCCGCCCGCTGGATAGCTTCTCTCCGTCGAGGTATGATCTACGGTACACCTATCATGCATTGCATAGTAAAGAAAATAAAGCATGATTTATCGAACTCATACGCACAGCATGCATTGCATTTACGTAGAGCTTACTGGGATTTCATCTCATAGTGTGTATGTATGGTGTAGGTGATTACGAGGATACAGGTGAGGATGAGATTCCTCCTCCTGAGGCTTGAGTCCAGTTGACGGAGGATGGTTGCGGTAGTGTGCTGGCGCAGTCGACGCTTAACCGACCCGTGGGGAAGTATGTATAGATTTTGAGGGTTTTTGGGATGTTTTGGGCTGACAATTGTATAGACATTTTAGGATGCTTGGTTCTGGTAGTGGATAGGTTTACTTCTAAAGTTTATAAACTGCTTTGTTAAGGTTTAACTTGACTTGTAAGTGATTTTTAACAGGAGGAAATGTTTAGGTTTTAAACGTAACCACGCGGGTTGTTTTCGTAAAATGTGCTTGGTTTTGAAATGCGTTTTGGGTTGTTAAATGAGGAGTGGTGAAGTATAAATTGTAGAGTCGAGGTTGCTACAAAATGTAAGGGAACTGTATGTTAAGTTTGTTATGATGGGTTTACAGGGAGATGAACAAGATGAAAGGGCGAGGAAGGCAGAGAGGGTGGCGAATGATCGCCTGAGGAGGGGATCATTCGCCCTCATGGTCGCCGCTCATCTGGAGAATCCAGAGAGCGTGCGATTAGCAACAAGCGAGTAGTCGCCTGTTGCACACTCCCAAGGGCGATTATTCGCCCCTCATTATTGGGCGAATAATCGCCCCTGTATTATGGGCGATTGCCATTTTTGACCTCGACACTTTTATTTAATTGTTTTAAATATGTTAAATGTTTTTAAAATAAGTTTGTATTTTAGTTTTAAATGGTTATAAGTTAGATTACAACCCCGAATTCGATTTTAATTTAGATTTCGGTTTAGTTTCCGCTTAGGGTAATTTAAAGTAATTAAAAAAAAAATATGTGTACGGGAAAATTGGGTACAGTATTAGGGTCGTTACAGTTATAAACACAAGTCATGTAACAGTTAACCTCATTTGCTTGATACGTTCAGTTCTTTTGGAAAAAATCGAATGAAGTGAAGTTTCTTATAGTTCATCAAACTCATAACTAAGTCTTAATTACGCGTCCTTGAAGGTTATTGGGTCCTCAATACACGTCGTTCTCATCACTCCAAGTTAAAACCTTGAAGATGAAATGGATAACTTAGATTCTAACCACAAGTCATGTAACAGTTAACCTCATTTGCTGATACGTTCAGTTTTTTTGGAACAAATCGATTGAAGTGAAGTTTCTTATTAGTTCATCAAACCCATCACTAAGTCTATTACGCGTCCTTGAAGGTTATTGGGTCCTCAATACACGTCGTTCTCATCACTTCAGGTTAAAATCTGAATGTGAAATGTATAACTTGGTTAACATAAGTCCAAGTAACAAGTTAACGTTCAGTTCTTTTGGACACACTCGATTGAAGTAAAGTTTCTTATTTAGTTCATCAACACCCAATCAGTAAGTCATTAATTACGCATCCTTGAAGGTATTTGGGTCCTCAATTACACGTCGTTTCTCATCACTTTAAGTTAAAATCTTGACGGTGAAGGCATAACTTTGGTTCTAACCCACACGTCATGTAACAGTTAACCTCATTTGGCTCTGCTACGTTCAGTTCTTTTGGAAACAAATCGATTTGAAGTGAAGTTTTTCATAGTTCATCAAACCCATCACTAAGTCTTATTACGTGTCCTTGAAGGTTATTGGTCCTCACTTACACGTCGTTCTCATCATTCAGGTTAAAACTCTGAAGGTGAAATGTATAACTTTGGTTCTAACCACAAGTCATGTAACAGTTAACCTCATTTGCTTGAACGTTCAGTTTCTCTTTTGGAACAAATCGATTGAAGTGAAGTTCTTATAGTTCATCAAACCCATCTCAGTCTTAATTTATGCGTCCTTTGATAGTCATTGGAGTCCTCAATACACGTCGTTTCATCATCATCCAAGTTAAAATCTTGAAGGTGGAAATGTATACTTTAGTTTCTAACCACAAGTCATGTAACAGTTAACCTCATTTGCTTGATACGTCAGTTCTTTTGTAACAAATCGATTGAAGTGAAGTTTCTTATAGTTCATCAAAACCCATACTAAGTCTTAATTTACGCGTCCTTGAAGGTTATTGGGTCCTCAATACACGTCGTTCACATCACTTCAAGTTAAAACCTTGAAGGTGAAATGGATAACTTAGATTCTAACCACAAGTCATGTAACATTAACCTCATTTGCTTGATACGTTCAGTTCTTTTGGAACAAATCGATTGAAGTGAAATGTATAACTTTGGTTCTAACCACAAGTCATGTACAGTTAACCTCATTTGCTTGATACGTTCTGTTCTTTTGGAACAAATCGATTAAAGTGAAGTTTGTTATAGTTCATCAAACCCATCAGTAAGTCTTAATTACGCGTCCTTGAAGGTTATTGGGTCCTCAATACACGTCGTTCTCATCACTTCAAGTTAAAACCTTGAAGGTGAAATGGATAACTTAGATTCTAACCACAAGTCATGTAACAGTTAACCTCATTTGCTTGATACGTTCAGTTCTTTTGGAACAAATCGATTGAAGTGAAGTTTCTTATAGTTCATCAAACCCATCACTAAGTCTTAATTACGCGTCCTTGAAGGTTATTGGGTCCTCAATACACGTCGTTCTCATCACTTCAAGTTAAAACCTGAAGGTAAAATGTATAATTTAGATTTAACCACAAGTCATGTAACAGTTACCTCATTTGCTTGATACGTTCAGTTTTTTTGGAACAAATCGATTGAAGTGAAGTTTCTTATATTTCACAAACCCATTCCTAAGTCTTAACTTACGCGTCCTGAAAGTTATTGGGTCCTCAATACACGTCGTTCTCATCACTTCATGTTAAAAACTTGAAGGTGAAATGTATAACTTTGGTTCTAACCACAAGTGATGTAACAGTTAACCTCATTTGCTTGATACGTTCAGTTCTTTTGAAACAAATCGATGAAGTGAAGTTTCTATAGTTCATCAAACCCATCACTAAGTCTTAATTACGCGTCCTTAAAGGTTATTGGGTCCTCAATACACGTCGTTCTCATCACTTCAAGTTAAAAATTTGAAGGTGAAATGTATAACTTTGGTTATTGTAATACCCGGCTTGTACGGATTTTGGATTTAATATATTATATTAATATTTTATGGGCATTTTTGGTAAATATGTCAAGATCAAATAATTTCTCTCAAACGAAGCTTTATTCACGACCTAACGATTGATTCCAATTATACGTATTTTGGGTAAAAAAAAAAATTAAAACAAAAAAAAAAAAACAAAAAATTTTAGGATTTTGACGCTTATCCTGATAATGATTTCCCGCGGATACAAGGACGTTGCAAGTAAAAAATTATAACGTGTCCGATTTGTAATCGGACAGTTTTTATAATCTCAAATAATAAGTTGGACTTATCGATGCAAACAGGAGATTTGGTGGAACCAATAGCTAGTTAATTAACGAAACGACAGGCCGAAATAATAGAAAACCAAAAGAAGCAAAATGGTATATTGCCAAGTCAATTAATTAAAACAAAATTCTTCTCTTTTTCTCCCCCACTTTTCTTCTTCTCCACGCAACCTCTCCCCCCAGCGCTTCTCCTCTCCTCCCTCGGGCGATCTTCCATTTTAGACGAAGCTTCTCTCCGACGACGATTTTCTTCGATCATTCACGTTTTCTCCTTCAATCCCGACCCTTGGTATGATTCTACAGCTCTAGAAGGTTTACGTTCAAGTTTTACGGAGTTTCAACAATTAGGGTTTCGTTTAGGTTTCGTTTTAAAATCGAGATTTATGGTCCGAAATTGATAGGTTTGCCGTAATTAAGGATATAGTAAATGGATTGGACGTTATTGGACGAATTTAATTGATCTTGGACGAATATTAGAATTTGAGAATTTTTGGGTTTTAGGGAAAAACTCGTAAATTGTAGTTTCGAGGTATCGATCGTAAATTGTTCATCGATATGCTTCGAATGATTAAGTTAGAAGCTTTAGGAAAATTCTTTCATTAAAGTTTTGTTAATGTGGACGTTTAGAAGCTTAAATTAGTTTTAACGTCGATATTGTGTTTTGCTTCAGACAAACAACGCTCGTGGACGGAGCTTGAGCTACTTTGGACACGAGGTAATTTCTCGTGATTCTTCCTGGCGATTGGCCTACACCGTACTGTCGAAGTGCGTCGAGGAATTTTGGAGATGCACTTGTTTTTATTGCTTGGTTGGGTAGCTAGGCTTATTTGTTTTATAGATTATGTTTACAGTCTTTGATGATATACATTATGCTGTGTACTTTTAAGATATGAACTGTTCACGCCTCACGTGTTTTAAAGAAAAACATGAAAATGAACTTCAGCATAGGGTTATAGATATGTAAAGCATAAAATAGGCGAAAGGCAATATCGGCCGAAAGGCGTATCGTTTATCGGTCACGCGAGGTGGGGCTCAGGAACAGCTGTACGTGTTGTAAGCGTGTAACCTCCACTCTAGCTGGAAAGAGTAGTCCGCCAGCTGGATGAGCTCTCTCCAGTTAGAGGGATAGAATCTCGGTGACACCTATCATGCATTGCATAGTAAAGAAAATAAAGCTATGATTTACGAACTCATACGCACAGCATGATTGCATTTACGTAGAGCTTACTGGATTTCATCTCATAGTGTGTATGTATGGTGTAGGTGATTACGAGGATACAGGTGAGGATGAGATTCCTCCTCCTGAGGCTTGAGTCCAGTTGACGGAGGATGGTTGCGGTAGTGTGCTGGCGCAGTCGACGCTTAACCGACCCGTGGGGAAGTATGTATAGATTTTGAGGGTTTTTGGGATGTTTTGGGCTGACAATTGTATAGACATTTTAGGATGCTTGGTTCTGGTAGTGGATAGGTTTACTTCTAAAGTTTATAAACTGCTTTGTTAAGGTTTAACTTGACTTGTAAGTGATTTTTAACAGGAGGAAATGTTTAGGTTTTAAACGTAACCACGCGGGTTGTTTTCGTAAAATGTGCTTGGTTTTGAAATGCGTTTTGGGTTGTTAAATGAGGAGTGGTGAAGTATAAATTGTTGAGTCGAGGTTGCTACAAAAATGTAAGGGAAATGTATGGTTAAGTTTGTTATTGAATTGGGTTTACAGGGAGATGAACAAGATGAAAAGGGCGAGGAAGGCAGAGAGGGTGGCGAATGATCGCCTGAGGAGGGGATCATTCGCCCCTCATGGTTGCCGCTCTCTGGAGAAATCCAGAGAGCGTGGCGATCAATCGCCACAAATTGTGGCGATTGATCGCCACAAGCGATTAGCAACAGGCGATTAGTCGCCTGTTGGACTCTCCTAAGGGCGATTATTCGCCCTCATTATTGGGCGAATAATCGCCCCTGTATTATGGGCGATTGCCCTTTTGACCCTCGACACTTTTATTTAATTGTTTTAAATTGTTAAATGTTTATTTAAATAAGTTTGTATTTTAGTTTTAAATGGTTATAAGTTAGATTACAACCCCGACTTCGATTTTAATTTAGATTTCGGTTTAGTTTCCGCTTAGGGTAATTTAAAGTAATTAAAAAAAAATATGTGTACGGGAAAATTGGGTACAGTATTAGGGTCGTTACAGTTATAAACACAAGTCATGTAACAGTTAACCTCATTGGCTTGATACGTTCAGTTTTTTGGAACAAATCGATTGAAGTGAATTTCTTATAGTTCATCAAAAAACCCATCACTAAGTCTTAATTACGCGTCCTTGAAGGTATTGGGTCCTCAATACACGTCGTTCTCATCACTTTAGTTAAAACCTTGAAGGTGAAATGGATAACTTAGGTTCTAACCCAAGTCATGTAACAGTTAACCTCATTTGCTTGATACGTTCAGTTCTTTTGGAACAATCGATTGAAGTGAAGTTTTTTATAGTTCATCAAACCCATAACTAAGTCTTAATTACGCGTCCTTGAAGGTTATTGGGTCCTCAATACACGTCGTTCTCATCACTTCAAGTTAAAACCTTGAAGGTGAAATGGATAACTTAGATTCTAACCACAAGTCATGTAACAGTTAACCTCATTTGCTTGATACGTTCAGTTCTTTTGGAACAAATCAATTGAAGTGAAGTTTTTTATAGTTCATCAAACCCATCACTAAGTCTTAATTACGCGTCCTTGAAGGTTATTGGGTCCTCAATACACGTCGTTCTCATCACTTTAAGTTAAAATCTTGAAGGTGAAATGCATAACTTTGATTCTAACCACAAGTCATGTAACAGTTAACCTCATTTGCTTGATACGTTCAGTTCTTTTGGAACAAATCGATTGAAGTGAAGTTTTTCATAGTTCATCAAACCCATCACTAAGTCTTAATTACGCGTCCTTGAAGGTTATTGGGTCCTCAATACACGTCGTTCTCATCACTTCAAGTTAAAATCTTGAAGGTGAAATGCTATAACTTTGGTTCTAACCACAAGTCATGTAACAGTTAACCTCATTTGCTTGATACGTTCAGTTCTTTTGGAACAAATCGATTGAAGTGAAGTTTCTTATAGTTCATCAAACCCATCACTAAGTCTTAATTACGCGTCCTTGAAGGTTATTGGGTCCTCAATACACGTCGTTCTCATCACTTCAGGTTAAAATCTTGAAGGTGAAATCTATAACTTTGGTTCTAACCACAAGTCATGTAACAGTTAACCTCATTTGCTTGGTACGTTCAGTTCTTTTTGAACAAATCGATTGAAGTGAAGTTTCTTATAGTTCATCAAACCCATCAGTAAGTCTTAATTACGCGTCCTTGAAGGTCATTGGGTCCTCAATACACGTCGTTCTCATCACATCAAGTTAAAATCTTGAAGGTGAAATGTATAACTTTGTTTCTAACCACAAGTCATGTAACAGTTAACCTCATTTGCTTGATACGTTCAGTTCTTTTGGAACAAATCGATTCAAGTGAAGTTTCTTATAGTTCATCAAACCCATAATTAAGTCTTAATTTCGCGTTCTTGAAGGTTATTTGGTCCTCAATACGCGTCGTTCACATCACTTCAAGTTAAAAACATGAAGGTGAAATGTATAAATTGGTTATAACCACAAGTCATGTAACAGTTATCCTCATTGGCTTGATACGTTCAGTTCTTTTGGAACAAATCGACTGAAGTGAAGTTTTTTATAGTTCATCAAACCCATCACTAAGTCTTAATTACGCGTCCTTGAAGTTTATTGGGTTCTCAATACACGTCGTTCTCATCACTTCAAGTTAAAACCTTGAAGGTGAAATGTATAACTTTGGTTCTAACCACAAGTCATGTAACAATTAACCTCATTTGCTTGATACGATCAGTTCTTTTGGAACAAATCGATTGAAGTGAAGTTTCTTATATAGTTCATCAAACCCATCACTGAGCCTTAATTACGCGTCCTTGAAGGTTATTGGGTATTCAATACACGTCGTTCTCATCACTTCAAGTTAAAACCTTGAAGGTGAAATGAATAACTTAAGTTCTAACCACAAGTCATCTAGTTAACCTCATTTGCTTGATACGTTCAGTTTTTTTGGAACCAATCGATTGAAGTGAAGTTTCTTATAGTTCATCAAACCCATAACTAATTCTTAATTACGCGTCCTTGAAGGTTATTGGGTCCTCAATACATGTCGTTCTTATCACTCCAAGTTAAAACCTTGAATTTGAAATGGATAACTTAGATTCTAACCACAAGTCATGTAACAGTTAACCTCTTTTGCTTGATACGTTCAGTTCTTTTGGAACAAATCAATTGAAATGAAGTTTCTTATAGTTCATCAAACCCATCACTAAGTCTTAATTATGCGTCCTTGAAGGTTATTGGGTCCTTAATACACGTCATTCTCATCACTTAAATTTAAAACCTTGAAGGTGAAATAAAAAACTTTGGTTCATTTCAAGTTAAAACCTTGAAGGTGAAATGGATAACTTAGGTTCTAACTAAAAGTCATGTAACAGTTAACCTCATTTACTTGATACGTTCAGTTCTTTTGGAACAAATCGATTGAAATGAAGTTATTTATAGTTCATCAAACCCATCACCAAGTCTTAGTTACGCGTCCTTGAAGGTTATTGGGTCCTCAATACTCGTCGTTCTCATCACTCCAAGTTAAAACCTTGAAGGTGAAATGGATAACTTAGGTTCTAACCACAATTCATGTAACAGTTAACCTCCTTTGCTTGATACGTTCAATTCTTTTGAACAAATCGATTGAAGTGAAGTTTCTTATAGTTCATCAAACCCATCATTAATTATTAATTTCGCGTCCTTGAAGGTTATTAGGTACTCAATACACGTCGTTCTCATCACTTCAAGTTAAAAACTTGAAGGTGAAATGTATAACATTGGTTATAATCACAAGTCATGTAACAGTTAACCTCATTGGCTTGATACGTTCAGTTCTTTTGGAACAAATCGATTGAAGTGAAGTTTCTTATAGTTCATCAAACCCATCAGTAATTCTTAATTACGAGTCTTTGAAGGTTATGGGGTCCTCAATACACGTCGTTCTCATCACTTCAAGTTAAAACCTGGAAGGGGAAATGGATAACTTAGGTTCTAACCACAAGTCTACTAACAGTTAACCTTATTTGCTTGATACGTTCAGTTTTTTTTGAACAAATCGATTGAAGTGAAGTTTTTTATAGTTCATCAAACCCATAACTAATTCTTAATTACGCGTCCTTTTGGTTATTGGGTCCTCAATACATGTCATTCTCATCACTCCAAGTTAAAACCTTGAAGGTGAACTGGATAACTTAGATTCTAACCACAAGTCATGTAACAGTTAACCTCATTTGCTTGATACATTCAGTTCTTTTGGAACAAATCGATTGAAGTGAAGTTTCTTATAGTTCATCAAACCCATCACTAAGTCTTAATTACGCGTCCTTGAAGGTTATTGGGTCCTCAATACACGTCGTTCTCATCACTCTAAGTTAAAACCTTGAAGGTGAAATGGATAACTTAGATTCTAACCACAAGTCATGTAACAGTTAACCTCATTTGCTTGATACGTTCAGTTCTTTTTGGAAGAAATCGATTGAAGTGAAGTTTCTTATATAGTACATCAAACCCATCACTAAGTCTTAATTAAGCGTCCTTGAAGGTTATTGGGTCCTCATTACACGTCGTTCTTATCACTGCAAGTTAAAATCTTGAAGGTGAAATGTATAACTTTGGTTCTAACCACAAGTCATGTAACAATTAACCTCATTTGCTTGATACGTTCAGTTCTTTTAGAACAAATCAATTGAAGTGAAGTTTCTTATAGTTCATCAAACCCATCACTAAGTCTTAATTACGCGTCCTTGAAGGTAATTGGGTCCTCAATACACGTCCTTCTCATCACTTTAAGTTAAAACCTTGAAGTTGAAATGGATAACTTAGGTTCTAACCACAAGTCATGTAACAGTTAACCTCATTTGCTTGATACGTTCAGTTCTTTTGGAACAAATCGATTGAAGTAAAGTTTTTTATAGTTCTTCAAACCCATCACCAAGTCTTAATTATGCGTCTTTGAAGGTTATTGGGTCCTCAATGCACATCGTTCTCATCACTTCAAGTTAAAACCTGGAAGGTTAAATGGATAACTTTTGTTCTAACAACAAGTCATATATCAGTTAACCTCATTTGCTTGATACGTTCAGTTATTTAGGAACAAATCGATTGAAGTGAAGTTTTTTATAGTTCATCAAACCAATCACTAAGTCTTAATTACGCGTTCTTGAAAGCTATTGGGTTGTCAATACACGTCGTTCTCATCACTTCAAGTTAAAAACTTGAAGGTTAAATGTATAACTTTGGTTCTAACCACAAGTCATGTAACAGTTAACCTCATTTGCCTTATACGTTCAGTTCTTTTAGAACAAATCGATTGGAGTGCAGTTTCTTATAGTTCATCAAACCCATCAGTAAGTCTTAATTACGCGTCCTTGAAGGTTATCGGGTCCTCAATACACGTCGTTCTCATCACATCAAGTTAAAAACTTGAAGGTGAAATGTATAACTTTGTTTCTAACCACAAGTCATGTAACAGTTAACCTCATTTGCTTGATACG
The DNA here is from genome assembly GCA_022432975.1 of Begonia masoniana. Taxonomy (NCBI): domain Eukaryota; kingdom Viridiplantae; phylum Streptophyta; class Magnoliopsida; order Cucurbitales; family Begoniaceae; genus Begonia; species Begonia masoniana. Next base: position 54,734,559 of record CM039504.1, on the reverse strand, counting down.
TTCAGTTTTTTTGGAACAAATCAATTGAAGTGAAGTTTCTTATAGTTCATCAAACCCATAAAATAATTCTTAATTACGCGTCCTTGAAGGTTATTGGGTCCTCAATACATGTCGTTCTCATCACTCCAAGTTAAAACGTTGACGGTGACTTGGATAACTTAGATTCTAACCGCAAGTCATGTAACAGTTAACCTGATTTGCTTGATATGTTCAGTTCTTTTGGAATAAATCGATTGAAGTGAAATTTCTTATATAGTTCATCAAACCCATCACTAAGTCTTAATTACGCGTCCTTGAAGGTTGTTGGGTCCTCAATACACGTCATTCTCATCACCTCAAGTTAAAATCTTGAAGGTGAAATGTATAACATTGGTTCTAACCACAAGTCATGTAACAGTTAACCTCATATGCTTGATACGTTCAGTTCTTTTAGAACAAATCGATTGAAGTGAAGTTTCTTATAGTTCATCAAACCCATCAATAAGTCTTAATTACGCGTTATTGAAGGTTATTGGGTCCTCAATACACGTCGTTCTCATCACTTCAAGTTAAAATCTTGAAGGTGAAATTAATAACTTTGGTACTAACAGCAAGTCATGTAACAGTTAACCTCATTTGCTTGATACGTTTAGTTCTTTTGGAACAAATCGATTGAAGTAAAGTTTCTTATAGTTCATTAAACCCAAAACTATGTCTTAATTACGCGTCCTTGAAGATTATTCGGTCCTCAATACACGTCGTTCTAATCACTCCAAGTTAAAACATTGAAGGTGAAATTAATAACTTAGATTCAAACCAAAACTCATGTAATAGTTAACCTCATTTGCTTGATACGTTCAGTTCTTTTGGAACAAAACGATTGAAGTGAAGTTTCTTATAGTTCATCAAACCCATCACTAAGTCTTAATTACGCGTCCTTGAAGGTTATTGGGTCCTCAATACACGTCGTTCTCATCTCTCCAAGTTAAAACCTTGAAGGTGAAATGGATAACTTAGGTTCTAACTACAAGTCATGTAACAGTTAACTTCATTTGCTTGATACGTTCAGTTGTTTTGGAACAAATCGATTGAAGTGAAGTTTCTTATAGTTCATCAAACCCATCACTAAGTCTTAATTACGCGTCCTTTAAGGTTATTGGGTCCTTAATACACGTCGTTCTCATCACTTCAAGTTTAAAACTTGAAGGTGAAATGTATAACTTTGATTCTAACCACAAGTCATGTAACAGTTAACCTCTTTGCTTGATACGTTCAGTTCTTTTGGAACAAATCGATTGAAGTGAAGTTTCTTATAGTTCATCAAACCCATCACTAAATCTTAATTACGCATCCATGAAGGTTATTGGTTCCTCAATACACGTCAGTCTCATCACATCAAGTTAAAAACTTGAAGGTGAAATGATGCGAACCACGCCAACGATGTGACGGTGACCCACGATCAAAATATTGGCGTCGTCGCTAACCCAGAATCTACAAGTTCGAAGAGGAAATCCTTGACCCGAAATCTATACAGATCCGAACCTTGGAATAAGGAGGACGCCACAAACGAATATGCCTGTTCGTTTGATAAGTCAGATTTTGAACGCCACAAGGAGAACCTTGATAAGTTCGGAGTTTCTTCAAGAAACTAAGAGAAATTCTCTCACAATTAGATAAAACCTGAATACCCTTTTTTTATTCAACTAGGAATGAATTTATAGGCATGAAACACCCCTTCATGCTAGGGTTTCAAGAACAAAATTACTATCTTGTCCTTGTAACTCTTAATTAAAATAATGACAATTGCTAAAATAATGACAACTTATGACTTGACATACGACAAGTACTTTTTAAACCCTAAAAAAACGACAATCGAATTAACTAAATAAATAAAACGAAAATGACATAAAAATCATCCCAAAACAGCTTGGATTAAGAGAACAATCTCTGGTTCTTGCTTCTGAATGCAATTTCCTTCTTGAGGTAAGATTTGACGGACCAAATTGCTCATTTGCTCCTTGATCTGCTTTGCCTTTGCTCTCGTCATTGGTCCATCCACTTGTAATGTATCCGTCTTGAGGTCCTCATCATTCCCTCCCTCTTGAAAATGATTTGTCCTCAAATCAAAATCTGCATCAAAAGGACTCGAGTCAGAAACATTAAACGTTGCACTTACATTGTACTCACCAGGTAAATCAAGCTTGTAGGCGTTGTTGTTAATTCGCTCAAGCACTTGGAATGGTCCATCACCACGAGGAAGCAATTTAGAACGTCGTTGTGCGGGGAATCTCTCTTTGCGCATATGCAACCAAACCCAATCTCCTGGTTCAAAAATGAGTTGACGGCGACCCTTGTTGGCATTCTTGATGTATTGATCTGTTCTCCGCTCAATGTTTTGTCGAGCTCGCTCGTGGAGTTGTTTCACGACTTCTGCCTTCTTCTCGCCATCTTTCTTGTACTGGATGACGTATGGGAATGGCTCCAAGAATTCAGACCAGTGACCATGGCGTTTGTTCAGCTTGTGTTGGCTCTTGAAATGCTTCAAGGTTTCATGATCGGTGCGGATCACAAACTCCTTTGGCATAAGGTAGTGTTGCCACGTCTCGAGGGCACGAACTACGGCATAGAGCTCTTTGTCGTACGTCGGGTAGTTGAGCGTTGCGCCGCTCAACTTCTCACTGAAGTATGCAATTGGTCTTCGTTCCTGCATTAAAACAGCTCCAATCCCTACACCTGAAGCATCACACTCAACCTCAAACATTTTATCAAAGTTAGGTAAAGCAAGTAAAGGAGCATGCGAAAGTTTATATTTCAGAATCTTAAATGCCTCCTCTTGTGCCTCGCCCCACTTGAATGGAACATTCTTCTTCATCACATCGGTGAGCGGTGCGGCCACGGTGCTAAAGTCCTTCACGAATCGCCGGTAGAAGCTAGCAAGTCCATGAAAACTTCGCACATGTCCAACAGTCGTCGGAGTTGGCCATTCTTGAATTGCGGAAACCTTTTCATTGTCAACCTGGATTCCCGTGATATTGTTGATGGCGCGACAATCGGTGCACATTCGCCATGTTCCATCCTTCTTAGGAACCAAAAGAACGGGAACAGCGCACGGACTCATGCTCTCCCTCACGTACCCCCTTTCCATCAAGTCGTCCACTTGACGCTGTAACTCCTTTGTCTCCTCTGGGTTGGTGCGATAAGCTGGCCGATTCGGAATAGAGGCTCCGGGAACAAGGTCAATCTTGTGCTCAATCCCGCGAATGGGTGGCAAACCTTTTGGGAGCTCATCGGGAAATACGTCCTCAAAGTCCTGCAAAAGAGAAACAACCAGATTTGGAAGGGACAAATCTAGCTTGTTAGTATTTAAAACATCTTCCTTGTACGTGAGAAGGATCATTGGCTGTTTGTCGGTAATGGCTTGTTTCAGATCACTCTTGGTTGCAAAGAGATTCTGTTTAGAAATGGATGAACTTTCTGGTTTTCTCTCAGGTTTTCCTTGTTTCCACTCTTTTCTTTCTTGTTCACTCGATTTCTGCAACCTAATTTGATCTGCAAAGACCTCTCTCGGGGATAAGGGTACTAATGTGATTGGCTTGTGTTTATGGGTGAATGAATACTTGTTGGTGAAACCATCATGTTGCACTCTTCGATCAAATTGCCACGGTCTTCCCACAGGATATGACTAGCTTGCATCGGTACCACGTCGCACTTCACTTCGTCTTCGTACTTTCCAATCCGAAAGGGTACCACCACTTGCTTGGTGACACGTACCTCCCCACTATCATTCAACCATTGCAGCTTGTAAGGTCGTGGATGTTTCAACGTTAACAATCCCAATTTCTCCACCATAGAAGCACTAGCCACGTTGGTACAACTTCCTCCGTCGACTATGACGCTACACACTTTGTCTTTCACGTGGCACCGGGTGTGGAAAATATTTTCTCGCTGCACCTTATCATCTTCGTCCTCCTTTATCTGCGCACTCAAGGCACGTCGTGCAACCAAAAGGAAGTCTCCGTTGGCAGCTCTTACCTCCTCATCATCCGTGGAAACATACTCCAATGACGGCATATCTGATTCACCCTCATCATCACTAGCCTCGGACTCGATCTCTCCACTCTCCCGCAACACCATCACTCGCTTATTTGGGCATTGACTCGCGATATGTCCTCTCCCAAGACATTTGAAACACTTGATCTCACTGGAGCGATTGGGTGTAGGTGTTGGTTTGGCCTGGTTGGAAGAGGGCGTAGTTGTTGCCCGCTGTTCAAACTTACCCTTAGAAGTGGAGGGACTCTCTTCCTTCTTCGGATACTTTGGCTTCCAAGGCGTTTGGTTCAAGCTATGTTGACGGTTACTACTACGTCGCTGCTGCTGTCTCTCTACCTTCAAGGACATGTGAACCAAGTCTTCAATCTCAACATAATGTTGTAGCTCAACTGCGTCGGCAATCTCGCGATTCAACCCCCTCAAGAATCTAGACATTGTCGCTTCTCGATCCTCTTCGACATTGGCCCTTATCATCGTCATCTCCATATCCTTGTAATACTCATCCACACTCCGACTCCCTTGCCGAAGAGTTTGCAATTGTTGTGTAGATCACGACGGTAATGACTCGGTACAAATCGTCGTCGCATCACCCTCTTCATCTCTGCCCAACTCTCAATGGGAAGGTCTCCGTCTTGCCTTCGATCGAGACACAACTTGTCCCACCACACTATTGCATACTCTGTAAATTCTATGGCAGCAAGCTTCACTTTCTTTCGCTCGGAGTAGTTGTGGCAATCAAAAACTAGCTCTATTTTCCGTTCCCAGTCCAGGTACTCCTCTGGATCACTTTTTCCTCGAAACTCAGGAATCTTCATCTTGATGTTTCCCAAATTATAATCAAGTCGGCCTCGGTCTTGTCTTGCGCGGTCATTCCCATGTCTTCCACGACTGCCCACGGACACCCTATCAAGATCATCCTCCAAGTTTCTCTCATCAATTTCATCGATCTCTTCCATAGGGAACTGCCTACGCTGGTTTCTTCTCAGTGCATTATGCCCAGCCGGGGGTTGGACTCGTGTCGCAATCTGTTCCACTTGATCAATTCGCTCATTGATCTCATTGAACCCTTGTCTCATCAGCCGTCTCATCTCTCCCATGATCGCCTCCATTTGTAAATTTGGCATGTTAGCAGGATGTTGGTTGTCTTCTGCGTCGGACATGGTTAGGTATTCTCTGCAAGAACGTAGAAGGTGAAGTAAAATAGGACCTCACAACACTCCCTCACGTGTTTCACTCGAAAATGTGGAAAATCACTCAATTTCACTCGTGTTTACTCTCAATAATATTGGCTTTTACCTTTAGATATGCTCACCCACTCGTGCCTTTTCCACTCGATTTTTTTTTTTTTTTTTTTTTTTTTTTTTTTTTTTTATAAGGAAAACTAATCAAATAGTAATAAATGAGTTTTCCTGCAATAACAAAAACTGACAACCCAAAATAAAAGAACAAAAAAATAAATAAATAATGGCAAAATAAGTACTACAATTACGAAACAAATAAGAAAGTAAAAGGTGAAGAAATATAGGACCTCACAGCACTCCCTCACGTGTTTCACTCGAAATGAAGAAAAATCACTCAATTGCACTCGTGTTTACACTCAATAATATTGGCTGTTACCCTCTAATATTCTCACTCACTCGTGCCTTTTTCCACTTGAATTCTCTTTGATTTCTTTCGAAACTAACCGAATAGTAATGGAAGTTCACAAGTGGCGAACTAAACAAGACAAACCAAAATAACAGACACTACAATTAGTGATGAAAGAACCAGCTCAAAATAATCAGAATAGTATAAGGATGCAAAGGAACAATCCAATGAGGTAAGGTAGTTGAATAGATTTAGAGAAACACAATTTTTTTTTTTTTTTTGAATTTGTAACCGAATTGGTAACCGAATTTGTAACAGAATTGGTAACCGAATTTGTAACCGAATTGTAACCGAATTTGTAACCGAATTGGTAACCGAATTTGTAACAGAATTGGTAACCGAATTTGTAACCTAATTGTAACCGAATTTGTAACCGAATTGGTAACTGAATTTGTAGATAACTTTTTAGTGCCCAAACTAGATCGGAATTTTACGTTCAGGTACGATTTGGAAAGATCAAAATCTCATCTAACAACTTAAAGAATAACACTTTCGCAATCGGAATCGTTATCAAGATGAAAACTGCGAAATACTTTTGAGAATCACCAATCCTTGACAGTTACAAAATTTCACTTTTGAATAAGCAAACAAGATCCGATTTTGATGTTTCAACACAGAACAGAAAGCTGACACAACGTTCTATGATTCATATGAAGACGATGTTTTCGTTTGACGCATATTTGAATAGCGAATCATCGAAATAAATTGAAATAGATTTCAAGACTCAAGATTAAAATTTCTGAAACAAAACAAAACGGAAAGGAGGGATAGAACCTGACGAACTCGATTTGGCTCTGATACCAAATGATGCGAACCACGCCAACGATGTGACGGTGACCCACGATCAAAATATTGGCGTCGTCGCTAACCCAGAATCTACAAGTTCGAAGAGGAAATCCTTGACCCGAAATCTATACAGATCCGAACCTTGGAATAAGGAGGACGCCACAAACGAATATGCCTGTTCGTTTGATAAGTCAGATTTTGAACGCCACAAGGAGAACCTTGATAAGTTCGGAGTTTCTTCAAGAAACTAAGAGAAATTCTCTCACAATTAGATAAAACCTGAATACCCTTTTTTTATTCAACTAGGAATGAATTTATAGGCATGAAACACCCCTTCATGCTAGGGTTTCAAGAACAAAATTACTATCTTGTCCTTGTAACTCTTAATTAAAATAATGACAATTGCTAAAATAATGACAACTTATGACTTGACATACGACAAGTACTTTTTAAACCCTAAAAAAACGACAATCGAATTAACTAAATAAATAAAACGAAAATGACATAAAAATCATCCCAAAACAGCTTGGATTAAGAGAACAATCTCTGGTTCTTGCTTCTGAATGCAATTTCCTTCTTGAGGTAAGATTTGACGGACCAAATTGCTCATTTGCTCCTTGATCTGCTTTGCCTTTGCTCTCGTCATTGGTCCATCCACTTGTAATGTATCCGTCTTGAGGTCCTCATCATGAAATGTATAACTTTGGTTATAACCACCAGCCATGTAACAGTTAACCTCATTTGCTTGATACGTCCAGTTCTTTTGGAACAAATCGATTGAAGTGAAGTTTCTTATAGTTCATCAAACCCATAACTAAGTCCTAATTACGCGTCCTTAAAGGTTATTGGGTCCTCAATACACGTCGTTCTCATCACTCTAAGTTAAAACCTTGAAGGTGAAATGGATAACTTAGATTCTAACCACAAGTCATGTAACAGTTAACCTCATTTGCTTGATACGTTCAGTTCTTTTTGGAACAAATCGATTGAAGTGAAGTTTCTTATATAGTTCATCAAACCCATCACGAAGTCTTAATTACGCATTTTTGAAGGTTATTGGGTCCTAAATACACGTTCTTCTCATCACTTCAAGTTAAAATCTTAAAGGTGAAATGTATAACTTTGGTTCTAACCACAAGTCATGTAACAGTTAACCTCATTTGCTTGATACGTTCAGTTCTTTTAGAACAAATCGATTGAAGTGAAGTTTCTTATAGTTCATCAAACCCATCAGTAAGTGTTAATTACGCGTTCTTGAAGGTTATTGGGTCCTCAATACACGTCGTTCTCATCAATTCAAGTTAAAATCTTGAAGGTGAAATTAATAACTTTGGTACTAACAGCAAGTCATGTAACAGTTAACCTCATTTGCTTGATACGTTTAGTTCTTTTGGAACAAATCGATTGAAGTGCAGTTTCTTATAGTTCATTAAACCCATAACCAAGTCTTAATTACGTGTCCTTAAAGGTTATTGGGTCCTCAATATACGTCGTTCTCATCACTCCAAGTTAAAACCTTGATGGTGAAATGGATAACTTAGATTCTAACCACAAGTCATGTAATAGTTAACCTCATTTGCTTGATACGTTCAGTTCTTTTGGAACAAATCGATTGAAGTAAAGTTTCTTATAGTTCATTAAACCCATAACTATGTCTTAATTACGCGTCCTTGAAGATTATTCGGTCCTCAATACACGTCGTTCTCATCACTCCAAGTTAAAACCTTCAAGGTGAAATTAATAACTTAGATTCAAACCAAAACTCATGTAATAGTTAACCTCATTTGCTTGATACGTTCAGTTCTTTTGGAACAAATCGATTGAAGTGAAGTTTCTTATAGTTCATCAAACCCATCACTAAGTCTTAATTATGCGTCCTTGAAGGTTATTGGGTCCTCAATACACGTCGTTCTCTTCACTCAAAGTTAAAACCTTGAAGGTGAAATGGATAACTTAGATTCTAACCACAAGTCATGTAACAGTTAACCTCATTTGCTTGATACGTCCAGTTCTTTTGGAACAAATCGATTGAAGTGAAGTTTCTTATAGTTAATCAAACCCATAACTAAGTCCTAATTATGCGTCCTTGAAGGTTATTGGGTCCTCAATACACGTCGTTCTCATCACTCTAAGTTAAAACCTTGAAGGTGAAATGGATAACTTAGATTCTAACCACAAGTCATGTAACAGTTAACCACATTTACTTGATACGTTCAGTTCTTTTTGGAACAAATCGATTGAAGTGAAGTTTCTTATATAGTTCATCAAACCCATCACTAAGTCTTAATTACGCATTTTTGAAGGTTAATGGGTCCTAAATACACGTCGTTCTCATCACTTCAAGTTAAAATCTTAAAGGTGAAATGTATAACTTTGGTTCTAACCACAAGTCATGTAACAGTTAACCTCATTTTCTTGATACGTTCAGTTCTTTCAGAACAAATCGATTGAAGTGAAGTTTCTTATAGTTCATCAAACCAGTCAGTAAGTCTTAATTACGCGTTCTTGAAGGTTATTGGGTCCTCAATACACGTCGTTCTCATCACTTCAAGTTAAAATCTTCAAGGTGAAATTTATAACTTTGGTTCTAACCACAAGTCATGTAACAGTTAACCTCATTTTCTTGTTACATTTAGTTCTTTTGGAACAAATCGATTGAAGTGCAGTTTCTTATAGTTCATTAAACCCATAACTAAGTCTTAATTACGTGTCCTTGAAGGTTATTGGGTCCTCAATACACGTCGTTCTCATCACTCCAAGTTAAAACCTCTAAGGTGAAATGGATAACTTAGATTCTAACAACAAGTCATGTAACAGTTAACCACATTTGCTTGATACGTTCAGTTCTTTTTGAACAAATCGATTGAAGTAAAGTTTCTTATAGTTCATTAAACCCATAACTATGTCTTAATTACGCGTCCTTGAAGATTATTCGGTCCTCAATAAACGTCGTTCTCATCACTCCAAGTTAAAACCTTCAAGGTGAAATTAATAACTTAGATTCAAACCAAAACTCATGTAATAGTTAACCTCATTTGCTTGATACGTTCAGTTCATTTGGAACAAATCGATTGAAGTCAAGTTTCTTATAGTTCATCAAACCCATCACTAAGTCTTAATTACGCGTCCTTGAAGGTTATTGGGTCCTCAATACACGTCGTTCTCTTCACTTCAAGTTAAAAACTTGAATGTGCAAATGTATAACTTTGGTTCTAACCACAAGTCATGTAACAGTTAACTTCATTTGCTTGATACGTTCAGTTGTTTTGGAACAAATCGATTGAAGTGAAGTTTCTTATAGTTCATCAAACCCATCACTAAGTCTTAATTACGCGTCCTTTAAGGTTATTGGGTACTCGATACACGTCATTCTCATCACTTCAAGTTTATAACTTGAAGGTGAAATTTATAACTTTGATTCTAACCATAAGTCATGTAACAGTTAACCTCTTTGCTTGATACGTTCAGTTCTTTTGGAACAAATCGATTAAAGTGAAGTTTCTTATAGTTCATCAAACCCATCACTAAGTCTTAATTACGCATCCATGAAGGTTATTGGTTCCTCAATACACGTCAGACTCATCACTTCAAGTTAAAAACTTGAAGGTGAAATGTATAACTTTGGTTATAACCACCAGTCATGTAACAGTTAACTTCATTTGCTTGATACGTTCTGTTCTTTTGGAACAAATCGATTGAAGTGAAGTTTCTTATAGTTCATCAAACCCATAACTAAGTTCTAATTACGCGTCCTTGAAGGTTATTGGGTCCTCAATACACGTCGTTCTCATCACTCTAAGTTAAAACCTTGAAGGTGAAATGGATAACTTAGATTCTAACCACAAGTCATGTAACAGTTAACCTCATTTGCTTGATACGTTCAGTTCTTTTTGGAACAAATCGATTGAAGTGAAGTTTATTATATAGTTCATCAAACCCATCACTAAGTCTTAATTACGCATTTTTGAAGGTTATTGGGTTCTAAATACACGTCGTTCTCATCACTTCAAGTTAAAATCTTAAAGCTGAAATGTATAACTTTGGTTCTAACCACAAGTCATGTAACAGTTAACCTCATTTGCTTGATACGTTCAGTTCTTTTAGAACAAATCGATTGAAGTGAAGTTTTTTATAGTTCATCAAACCCGTCAGTAAGTCTTAATTACACGTTCTTGAAGGTTATTGGGTCCTCAATACACGTCGTTCTCATCACTTCAAGTTAAAATCTTGAAGGTGAAATGTATAACTTTGGTTCTAACCACAAGTCATGTAACAGTTAACCTCATTTGCTTGATACGTTTAGTTCTATTGGAACAAATCAATTGAAGTGCAGTTTCTTATAGTTCATCAAACCCATAACTAAGTTTTAATTACGTGTCCTTGAAGGTTATTGGGTCCTCAATACACGTCGTTCTCATCACTCCAAGTTAAAACCTTGAAGGTGAAATGGATAACTTAGATTCTAACCACAAGTCATGTAACAGTTAACCTCATTTGCTTGATACGTTTAGTTCTTTTTGGAACAAATCGATTGAAGTCAAGTTTCTTATATGGTTCATCAAACCCATCGCTAAGTCTTAATTACGCGTCCTTGAAGGTTATTGGGTGCTCAATACACGTCGTTCTTATCACTTCAAGTTAAAATCTTGAAGGTGAAATGTATAACTTTGGTTCTAACCACAAGTCATGTAACAGTTAACCTCATTTGCTTGATACGTTCAGTTCTTTTGGAACAAATCGATTGAAGTAAAGTTTCTTATAGTTCATTAAACCCATAACTATGTCTTAATTACGCGTCCTTGAAGATTAGTCGGTCCTCAATACACATCGTTCTCATCACTCCAAGTTAAAACCTTGAAGGTGAAATTAATAACTTAGATTCAAACCAAAACTCACGTAATAGTTAACCTCATTTGCTTGATACGTTCAGTTCTTTTGGAACAATTCAATTGAAGTGAAGTTTCTTATAGTTCATCAAACCCATCACTTAATCTTAATTACGCGTCCTTGAAGGTTATTGGGTCATCAATACACGTCGTTCTCTTCACTTCAAGTTAAAAACTTGAATGTGAAATGTATAACTTTGGTTCTAACCACAAGTCATGTAACAATTAAACTCATTTGCTTGATACGTTCAGTTCTTTTGAATCAAATCGATTGAAGTGAAGTTTCTTATAGTTCATCAAACCCATCACTAAGTCTTAATTACGCGTCCTTTAAGGTTATTGGGTCCATAATACACGTCGTTCTCATCACTTCAAGTTTATAACTTGAAGGTGAAATGTATAACTTTGATTCTAACCACAAGTCATGTAACAGTTAACCTCTTTGCTTGATACGTTCAGTTCTTTTGAAACAAATCGATTGAAGTGAAGTTTCTTATAGTTCATCAAACCCATCACTAAATCTTAATTACGCGTCCATGAAGGTTATTGGTTCCTCAATACACGTCATCTCATCACTTCAAGTTAAAAACTTGAAGGTGAAATGTATAACATTGGTTATAACCACCAGTCATGTAACAGTTAACCTCATTTGCTTGATACGTTCTGCTCTTTTGGAACAAATCGATTGAAGTGAAGTTTCTTATAGTTCATCAAACCCATAACTAAGTCCTAATTACGCGTCCTTGAAGGTTATTGGGTCCTCATTACACGTCCTTCTCATCACTCTAAGTTAAAACCTTGAAGGTGAAATGGATAACTTAGATTCTAACCACAAGTCATGCAACAGTTAACCTCATTTGCTTGATACGTTCAGTTCTTTTTTGAACATATCGATTGAAGTGAAGTTTCTTATATAGTTCATCAAACCCATCACTAAGTCTTAATTACGCGTCCTTGAAGGTTATTGGGTCCTCAATACACGTCATTCTCATCACTTCAAGTTAAAAACTTGAAGGTGAAAGGTATAACTTTGGTTCTAACCACAAGTCATGTAATAGTTAACCTCATTTGCTTGATACGTTCAGTTCTTTTGGAACAAATCGATTGAAGTGAAGTTTCTTATAGTTCATCAAACGCATCACTAAGTCTTAATTACGCTTCCTTAAAGGTTATTGGGTCCTCAATCCACGTCGTTCTCATCACTTCAAGTTAAAAACTTGAAGGTGAAATGTATAACTTTGGTTCTAACCACAAGTGATGTAACAGTTAACCTCATTTGCTTGATACGTTCATATCTTTTGGAACAAATCAATTGAATTGAAGTTTCTTATAGTTCATCAAACCCATCCCTAAGTCTTAATTACGCGTCCTTGAAGGTTATTGGGTCCTCAATACACGTCATTCTCATCACTTCAAGTCAAAAACTTGAAGGTGAAATGTATAACTTTGGTTCTAACCACAAGTCATGTGTTAACCTCCTTTGCTTGATACGTTCAGTTCTTTTGGAACAAATCGATTGAAGTAAAGTTTCTTATAGTTCATTAAACCCATAACTAAGTCTTAATTACGCGTCCTTGAAGATAATTGGGTCCTCAATACACGTCATTCTCATCACTCCAAGTTAAAACCTTGAAGGTGAAATGGATAACTTAGATTCAAACCACAAATCATGTAATAGTTAACCTTATTTGCTTGATACGTTCAGTTCTTTTAGAACAAATCGATTGAAGTGAAGTTTCTTATAGTTCATCAAACACATCACTAAGTCTTAATTACTCGTCCTTGAAGGTTATTGGGTCCTCAATACACGTCGTTCTCCTCACTTCAAGTTAAAAACTTGAAGGTGAAATGTATAACTTTGGTTCTAACCACAAGTCATGTAACATTTAAGCTCATTTGCTTGATACGTTCAGTTCTTTTGGAACAAATTGATTGAAGTGAAGTTTCTTATTGTTCATCAAACCCTTAACTAAGTCTTAATTACGCGTCCTTGAACGTTATTGGGTCCGCAATACACGTCGTTATCATCACTCCAAATTAAAACCTTGAAGGTGAAATGGATAACTTAGCTTCTAACCACAAGTCATGTAACAGTTAACCTCATTTGCTTGATAGGTTCAGTTCTTTTGGAACAAATCTATTGAACTGAAGTTTTTCATAGTTCATCAAACCCATCACCAAGTCTTAATTACGCGTCCTTGAAGGTCATTGGGTCCTCATTACACGTCGTTCTCATCACTCCAAGTTAAAACCTTGAAGGTGAAATGGATAACTTAGGTTCTAACCACAAGTCATGTAACAGTTAATCTTATTTGCTTGATACGTTCAGTTGTTTTGGAACAAATCGATTCAAGTGCAATTTCTTATAGTTCATCAAACCCATCACTAATTCTTAATTACGCATCCTTGAAGGTTATTGGGTCCTCAATACACGTCGTTCTCATCACTTCAAGTATAAAACTTGAAGGTGAAATGTATAACTTTGGTTCTAACCACAAGTCATGTAACAGTTAACCTCATTTGCTTTATACGTTCAGTTCTTTTGGAACAAATCGATTGAAGTGAATTTTCTTATAGTTCATCAAACCCTTAACTAAGTCTTAATTACGCGTACTTAAAGGTTATTGGGTCCTCAATACACGTCGTTCTCATCACTTCAAGTTAAAAACTTGAAGGTGAAATGTATAACTTTAGTTCTAACCAAAAGTCATGTAACAGTTAACCTCATTTGCTTGATACGTTCAATTCTTTTGGAACAAATCGATTGAAGTGAAGTTTCTTATATAGTTCATCACACCCTTCACTAAGTCTTAATTACGCGTCCTTGAAGGTTATTAGGTCCTCAATACACGTCGTTCTCATCACTTCCAGTTAAAAACTTGAAGGTGAAATGTATAACTTTTATTCTAACCACAAGTCATGTAACAGTTAACCTCATTTGCTTGATACGTTCAGTTCTTTTGGAACAAATCGATTGAAGTAAAGATTCTTATAGTTCATTAAACCCATCACTATGTCTTAATTACGCGTCCTTGAAGATTATTCGGTCCTCAATACACGTCGTTCTCATCACTCCAAGTTAAAACCTTGAAGGTGAAATTGATTACTTAGATTCAAACCACAACTCATGTAATAGTTAACCTCTTTTGCTTGATACGTTCAGTTCTTTTGGAACAAATCGATTGAAGTGAAGTTTCTTATAGTTCATCAAACCTATCACTAAGTCTTAATTACGCATCCTTCAAGGTTATTGGGTCCTTAATACTCGTCGTTCTCTTCACTTCAATTAAAAACTTGAATGTGAAATGTATAACTTTGGTTCTAACCCCTAATCATGTAACAGTTAACCTCATTTGCTTGATACGTTCAGTTCTTTTGGAACAAATCGATTGAAGTGAAGTTTCTTATATTTCATCAAACCCATAACTAAGTCTTAATTACGCGTCCTTGAAGGTTATTGGGTCCTCAATACACGTCGTTCTCATCACTCTAAGTTAAAACCTTGAAGGTGAAATGGATAACTTAGATTCTAACCACAAGTCATGTAACAGTTAACCTCATTTGCTTGATACGTTCAGTTCTTTTTGGAACAAATCGATTGAAGTGAAGTTTCTTATATAGTACATCAAACCCATCACTAAGTCTTAATTAAGCGTCCTTGAAGGTTATTGGGTCCTCATTACACGTCGTTCTTATCACTGCAAGTTAAAATCTTGAAGGTGAAATGTATAACTTTGGTTCTAACCACAAGTCATGTAACAATTAACCTCATTTGCTTGATACGTTCAGTTCTTTTAGAACAAATCAATTGAAGTAAAGTTTCTTATAGTTCATCAAACCTGTCAGTAAGTCTTAATTACGCGTTCTTGAAGGTTATTGGGTTCTCAATACACGTCGTTCTCATCACTTCAAGTTAAAATCTTAAAGGTTAAATGTATAACTTTGGTTCTAACCACAAGTCATGTAACAGTTAACCTCATTTGCTTGATACCTTTAGTTCTTTTGGAACAAATCGATTGAAGTGAAGTTTCTTATAGTTCATCAAACCCATAACTAAGTCTTAATTATGTGTCCTTGAAGGTTATTGGGTCCTCAATACACGTCGTTCTCATCACTCCAAGTTAAAACCTTGAAGGTGAAATGGATAATTTAGATTCTAACCACAAGTCATGCAACCGTTAACCTCATTTGCTTGATACGTTCAGTTCTTTTGGAACAAATTGATTGAAGTGAAGTTTCTTATCGTTAATCAAACACATCCCTAAGTCTTAATTACGCATCCTTGAAGATTATTGGGTCCTCAATACACGTCGTTCTCATCACTTCAAGTTAAAAACTTGAAGGTGAAATGGACAATTTAGATTCTAACCACAAGTCATGCAACAGTTAACCTCATTTGCTTGATACGTTCAGTTCTTTTGGAACAAATCAATTGAAGTGAAGTTTCTTATAGTTCATCAAACCCATCACTAAGTCTTAATTACGCGTCGTTGAAGGTTATTGGGTCCTCAATACACGTCATTCTCATCACTTTAAGTAAAACCTTGAAGGTGAAATGGACAATTTAGATTCTAACCACAAGTCATGCAACAGTTAACCTCATTTGCTTGATACGTTCAGTTCTTTTGGAACAAATCGATTGAAGTGATAAGTCTTAATTACGGGTCCTAGAAGGTTATTGGGTCCTCAATACACGTCGTTCTCATCACTTCCAGTTAAAAACTTGAAGGTGAAATGTATAACTTTGGTTCTAACCACAAGTCATGTAAGAGTTAACTTCATTTGCTTGATACGTTCAGTTCTTTTTGAACAAATCGATTGAAGTGAAGTTTCTTATAGTTCATCAAACCCATCACTAAGTCTTAATTACGCGTCCTTGAAGGTTATTGGGTCATCAATACACGTCATTCTCATCACTTCACGTTAAAAACTGAAGGTGAAATGGACCAATTTAGATTCTAACCACAAGTCATGCAACAGTTAACTCATTTGCTTGATACGTTCAGTTCTTTTGGAACAAATCAATTGAAGTGAAGTTTCTTATAGTTCATCAAACCCATCACTAAGTCTTAATTACGCGTCGTTGAAGGTTATTGGGTCCTCAATACACGTCATTCTCATCACTTTAAGTAAAACCTTGAAGGTGAAATGGACAATTTAGATTCTAACCACAAGTCATGCAACAGTAACCTCATTTGCTTGATACGTTCAGTTCTTTTGGAACAAATCGATTGAAGTGATAAGTCTTAATTACGGGTCCTAGAAGGTTATTGGGTCCTCAATACACGTCGTTCTCATCACTTCCAGTTAAAAACTTGAAGGTGAAATGTATAACTTTGGTTCTAACCACAAGTCATGTAAGAGTTAACTTCATTTGCTTGATACGTTCAGTTCTTTTTGAACAAATCGATTGAAGTGAAGTTTCTTATAGTTCATCAAACCCATCACTAAGTCTTAATTACGCGTCCTTGAAGGTTATTGGGTCATCAATACACGTCATTCTCATCACTTCACGTTAAAAACTTGAAGGTGAAATGTATAACTTTGGTTCTAACCACAAGTCATGTAACAGTTAACCTCATTTGCTTGATACGTTCAGTTCTTTTGAACAAATCGATTGAAGTGAAGTTTCTTATAGTTCATCAAACCCATCCCTGTGTAACGACCCCCGTGGAGGAATTGCCACGCAATTCATTACTTAGCCTCTTAATCATTGAGTTCTTACTTTCTTTAGCTTATTCGTTGTTAGAGTTATTTTTTTTTTTTGAACATCTCTTAAACTGGGTCTGCCAACAAAGAAATAAACTTACATCGACCGGTGGTCATGTGTGCTTCACGTGACCGATTTAAAACATTACCTGAACATTAAACAATAAGAAAATACTCACATCATCTGCTCACTAGACGACAAATTAACATTTACATCATCCGGTGAAGAATTACACTTCATCGAACGAATGCTAGACGACAAAATACCATTTACATCATCTGGTGAAGGAATACACTTCATCCACCGAACGCTAGACGACAAAATACCATTTACATCATCCGGTGAAGGAATACACTTCATCCACCGAACGCTAGACGACAAAATACCATTTACAACATCCGGTGAAGGAATACACTTCATCCACCGAACGCTAGACGACAAAATAACATTCTCAGTGTCCGGTGAAGAAATACACTTCACCCACCGAACGCTAGACGACAAATTAACATTTACATCATCCGGCGAGGAAACATACTACATCTTCCGGTGACGTCATACTACATCTTCCATCCGGAAGACTCAATCGTTCAACTTCCATCATTTGACATCCGCCGATGACGTCGGCCGGATGATTGCCTCATCCAGCTTCTATCATACGGCAGTAAAACACTATAATCATCAAACAACTTCATCCAATAAAAAACACCACAACTCACCCAAATATTAACCTGGTAACTATAAACCTTAATGAGTAAGAATCATAGACTTATCGAGAATTCATATAGTAGAAGACTTAAACAAACAGACCATTCGATGATCTTTAAAATTACCCCCAGATTCAGAGATCAACAGACAACTTCAAAAGACTCAATGTTATAAGGTAGACTCATCCTACTCAACCTATTATATTCATTATCTTAACTAAAATCATAAAACATTAACCCGGGGTCTCATTTGCCATCCAGCCACAAAATTGCACCCTGAACACCTTCCAACAATCAAGCTTAGACATCCTCATTAACTTTGAGATCCTCACCTAAAAACTCGTCACCTACATCATAAGGTTTAAACTATCATCCTAATGCTTAAAAAGGAATGCAATACAAATGTGTATAAATTAATGCACTGTTAAACGAAGAAATCATGATCTTGTTCTTTTCATGCTCTTTTCTTATTCTTGTCCTTGTTCTTTGTTCGTAATCATCATTCGTAGTCATGGATCATATTCATCATTCATAATCGTGGATCATATTCATCATTCATAATCGTTGGTCATATTCATCATTCATAATCGTTGATCATATTCATCATTTAAGTTGTGTGGATTAAGAGAGGATTTGTGCCGGTAAAGGGGGTTCGACAGTGAGTTTGATCTTGGTCCCTACTGTGGGTCGTATTCATATGTCTCTCTTTTGGACTGTGACATACGCCGAACCACCCCGAACCCTCACTTAGTCCACGTTGCATAAGTTTTATCTTTTTACTTTATTCATGAGAAAACCATGCTCTTAAAACATTTTCATATGCATAAAATAGTCAAGATGCATGTACTTGGAAATTCTTAAATCATCAAGCTACAAAACAGAGCACTAACCAACATGAAACCTTACCATTGAACTAATCATCAACATAAATGCTAGACAGTAACATGAAGGAACTGCTAATCATCGTATGAGTTTCTACCTAGCATCCTTTGATGTAGGGTCCTAATGACCGAGAAACCTATACATTCACTTACCTGGTCTCCTTAGCAATTTGAGCTCCTTTCTCTTCCAACTTCTTCACCTCGGGCACAGAGTAGTCGAGTAGTGGCAGAGAAAACCGATCGTCGAAGAGAGTATGCTGAAAGCAGAGAGCAAGAGCTCGGGAGAGAAGAAATCGCCGAAAAGGAAGGTGTCGGCTACAGTGGTTTAAATGAGGTTTAAAACATTTCCTTTTTCTTTATATACTGGTCATCACCCTCCATTATTACAACTTTGCCACCCAACCTAGTTTAAATCCACATGAAATTAATTATTCTTGGTATAAAACTCTAAACCGTGAAGATTGAATATTCATGACTGTTAATACAGTTAGGGAGTCACCTGGTTGAAGTTGTCGGGTGTTACATCCACCCCTCCTTAAACAAAATTTTCGTCCCTGAAAATTGATCAAACAAATAACACTGGATACTTGTCTAACATGTCCTGTCGTCGCTCCCAAGTGGCTTCTTCAATGCCATGATTCTTCCATAAAACTTTGACCAACGGAATCTCTTTATTCCTCGGAGTCTTAACAGCGGATTCCAATATCTGCACTGGTCTCTCTTCATACATTAACGATGGTTCAATCTCAATATCCACTGGCTTAACAACTTGTGTAGGGTCCCGTATACATTTTCTTAACATTGACACATGGAAAACATTATGCGCCTTTTCCAGCGATGGAGGCAACTGCAGTCTGTAAGCCGTACTACCGATCCTAGCCAAAACAGGGAATGGTCCAATGAATCGTGGATTAAGCTTTCCCTTCCTGCCAAATCTTAGTACTCCTTTAAATGGTGAAACCTTCAGGAAAACTTCATCACCAACAGCAAATTCAAGATCTCTCCTCCTTTGGTCTGCATAACTTTTCTTTCGGCTTTGTGCAGTAATCATTCTCCTTTTAATAGTGGCAATCTTGTCTGACATCTGCTGCAACATCTCGGGACCTAGGAGTTTTGCTTCACCAACTTCATCCCAATACAGAGGTGATCTACATTTCCTACCATACAACGCCTCATAAGGTGTCATTCCGATGGTGGACTGATAACTGTTATTGTAAGAGAACTCAACCAAAAGTAGGTATCGGCTCCAAGATGTCTGGAACTCAAGCACACATGCCCTCAACATATCTTCAAGTATTTGAATTGTCCGTTCAGATTGTCCATCGGTTTGTGGGTGGAAGGCAGTGCTGAAAGATAATTTTGATCCTAATGTGCCTTGTAAGCTTTGCCAAAACCTTGAGGTGAATCTAGGATCACGATCGGATACAATAGATAAAGGGATTCCATGCAACCTAATAACTTCTTGTACATAAAGATCAGCAAGCTGGTCCATCGAGTAAGTTGTCCTTACTGGTAAGAAATGGGATGATTTCGTCAATCTATCAATCACAACCCAAATACTATCATGTCCCTTAGTTGTCTTAGGTAATCCTACAACGAAATCCATAGCTATGTGTTCCCACTTCCACTCGGGAATAGGTAAAGGCTGAATGGTACCTCCTGGACGTTGGTGCTCGGCTTTAACTTGTTGGCAAACCAAACATGACTCTACATACTTAGCAACATCTCTCTTTAAGTTTGGCCACCAATAGAGTAACTTCAGATCTCGATACATCTTGGTGCTGCCAGAATGCACAGAAAAGGGAGACGAATGCGCCTCAGCCAAGATTAGCTTACGTAATCCTTCATCATTAGGGACATACCATCTATTTCTAAACCTCAGAATCCCATCCTTGGAAAGACTAAACTCGGAGGTGGTGTCCTTCACCTTGTTCATCATACTGTTATTCTCCTCTGAGTCCTTCTGTTGTGCTTCTTTGATCTTTTCCAGAACCGTCGGTTGAATGGTCAAATTTGCGAGCAAAGCTGACAACTCTGGAACTATCTCCAACTCCAATTTCTGAATCTCTGTCCTCAAAGGTATAGACATAGTTGATATAACGGGTTGCATTGTTGATGACATCCTGCTCAATGCGTCAGCTACAGAGTTAGCCTTACCCGGGTGATACTTGATCTCAAAGTCGTAATCCTTAACAAATTCCAACCAACGCCTCTGCCTCATGTTCAATTCCTTTTGTGTAAAGAGGTACTTCAGACTTTTATGGTCAGAAAACAGCTCACACTACTGTCCATATAAATAGTGTCTCCATATCTTCAAGGCAAAAACAACAGCGGCTAATTCTAAATCATGGGTGGGATAGTTCTGTTCAAAACTCTTTAACTGCCTAGAGGCATACGCTACAACCTTGCCGTCTTGCATCAAAACACAGCCCAAATCAACTTTTGATGCATCACAAAATACGCTAAACTTTCCTTCTTCGGTTGGAAGGGTCAATACCGGGGTTGTTGTTAACTTCACTTTCAATGCCTGGAAGCTATCCTCACAAGCTTCGGTCCAAGAATACTTATTGTCCTTCTTTGTCAAATTCGTCAGGGGCTTAGCTATCATAGAAAATCCTTTGATGAACTTTCTGTAATAGCCTGCCAATCCAAGGAACTGCAGACTTCACTGGCATTCTTTGGTTGTGGCCAATCCTCTACTGCCTGAATTTTGGTCGGGTCCACTGATATACCATTAGCAGAAACTACATGACCAAGAAAACTAACCTTGTCCAACCAAAATTCACACTTGGACAATTTGGCATAAAGCTGGTGCTCCTTCAATGTTGTCAAAACTACTCTTAAATGCTCTGCATGGTCAGCTTCAGTCCGTGAGTATATCAGGATATCAACTATGAACACAATTACAAATTTGTCCAAATACTCACGAAACACTCGATTCATTAAGTCCATAAAGGCTGCAGGTGCATTGGTCAGTCCAAATGACATGACCAAGAATTCGTAGTGTCCATAACGGATTCTGAAGGCTGTCTTTGGTATATCTCCTTCCTTAACCTTCAGTTGGTAATAACCCGAACGTAAATCTATTTTTGAAAACACCTTTGCTCCTTGCAATTGGTCAAACAAATCATCAATCCGAGGTAAGGGGTACTTATTCTTGATTGTCAACTTATTTAGCTCCCTATAGTCTATGCACATTCTAAGGGAACCATCTTTCTTCTTGACAAATAAGACAAGTGCACCCCAAGGAGAACTGCTAGGGCGTATAAATCCTTTGTCTACTAATTCCTGCAGTTGGACTTTTAACTCCTTTAGTTCAACAGGTGCCATCCGATATGGATTCTTAGATACGGGTAAGGCCTCAGGGTACGTATCTATTACAAACTCTATTTCTCTATCAGGTGGTAATCCTGGCAAATTATCCAAGAATGCCTTAGGGAACTCTTTGACTATGGGGATATCTTGTAACTCTATCTTATTCTTCACCCGAACATCCATTATACTAGCTAAGTAACTCTCACAACCATTTTTCAGTAACCGGTAAATTTCTAGTGAGAATATAATCGGTATTTTGCTTATCTTAGAATAGCTTGGGAGGAATAATGATCACCATTTGGGGGTCGAAAATCAACCATCCCAGATCTACAACTTATTGTGGCATAATGCCTAAATAACCAATCCATTCCTAATATCACCTCATACCCTTTCATGTCAATTACAATCAGTTCTACATATAGTTTCTTACTTCCTAAGGACACAATGTAACATCCCTAAGACTGTACCCATTTTCCCGTACGATTATATTTTTTTTTGTACTTAAAACTTTAACTAAACTCTAGGTGGAGTTTAAACTGAAATCAGAATTGAAATCTAGTTCGTAACCCATATAAAACAACTATAAAACAATTCAATTTAAACTTAAAACATTTATTTGAAACCATTAAAAACTAATTAAAACTATCGGCCAAAAAACAAACGAAAACAGGGGCAGAAACGAAAAGTCCCCCAAAAAAATGAAAGGGCGATCGATCGCCCCATGGCGATCACACCCTGGCGATCGCTCGCCAGGTTGATCGCCCTTGGGCGATCCACTGCCCAGCGATCGCCACTGCCTGGCGATCGCTCGGCATGCGCTCTGGAATTTCTTCCAGAGCGCAACCAATAGGGGAGAACGATCGCCCTTCCCTGGCGATCGTTCGGCAGCCCCTCTGCCTCCCTTTCTTTTCTTTCTTCTTTCTTTTTCTCACGTCCCTGTACTCACATTACTCTTAACACCCAATATCACGATTCAACAATACAAATTCTATATCACTCTCAACCATACTTTTTCAACATTAACTCACCCATACGTCGCTCATAACTTCTCTCAAAACCAACTCAGAACACATTTAAAACATAATCTAATTCCATAAAAACAAACAGTTATAAAATCCGTTTCCAAAACATTTCAAAACATCAAACATAACCTAACAACTATACAGAACCAAACACCCTAAATGTTTCTAGCTGTATAAAGTTATCAAACAATCCCAAAACACCTAACCATACACCCAAGGGTCATAACGCGCCGACTGCTCAGCACACTCCCACGGGCCATTCTCCATCAACTGCATCACACTTCAGGAGGAGGAACGTCGTCCTCACCTGGCTCGATGTCACCTAAAACGTCACCTACACCATACAGACACACTATGAGCTAAAGGTTCAGTAAATTCTACGTAAATGCAGATGCGTGCAGTGCATATGGAGTTCGGAAATCATGCATAACATACAGAGCGTCGCAGACAGTATATCACCGAGATCTCATCCCCTAACCGAAGGGGGCCCATCCAGCGGTCGGACTACCCCGTGCGGTTAGAGGAGGGGGTACACGCTTACAACACGTACAGCCGTGCCTGAGCTCCACCTCGCGTGACTAGATAACAGATTACGTTCATTAATTACAGTACATGAGATGTGGTATCGGCCAGACCCTTAATCGGCCCGCACGATAGATCAATAGCGCCCAATTTCTGGGCCACATTAATTTTCTGAAAACATTGTGCAGAAATTCATTTTCATGCCAAGTTAAAATACATGATGCATGAACAGTTCAATATAAATGTAAACAAACAAGCATGCGTACCATCAAGACTGTAATTGAAATAACCTACAAAACGTTTAAACCTAACTACCCAACCAAAGCAATTTAAATAAACAATCCACTAAGATCCTCGACGCTACATCGAAGTACGGTGTAGACCAATCGGTCAGAGTAAGTAACGAGAACTTACCTCGTGTCCGTTGCAGTTCAAGCTCCGTCCACGAGCGTTGTTTGTCTGAGGCATACCACAACGGTTGATGTTAAAATGAGATTTAAACCGTTAAACGTCCAAATTTAACGGAATCTTAACTAAGGAATTCTCCTAAAATACTAACTTAGCTCAACGAGACATTTTATCCAACAAATAACGTTTGAATACCTAAAAATTATCATTAACGGGTTTTTCCCAAAAACTCGGAAATTGTAAAATCTCTAACCTTCGTCCTAAATCGATTAACTTAATCCAATAACGTTCAATACGTTCATAATACTCAAAACTACGGCGAACCTATCGATTACGAACCCTAAATCGCATTTTTAACGAAAACCTAAACGAAACCTTATTCGTTTAAACTCCGTAAAACTAAAAACTAAAGCTAGGAAACGTTAGAGACTTACTAGAAATCGGGTTTGGAAAAGAAAACGTGAAGGATCGGAGGTCGTCGGAGCGGAGTATCGACGTCGGAAGGAGAAATCGCCGTTGATCGCCAAAGGAGAAGGAAGAGAAGTCGCAGGAAGAAGAAATGGCGTGGGGAAGAAGAAAAACTAATGTTTTTAATTAAATTTTAACTTGGCAATTTACCATTTTGCCCTTCCTTTGATTTTCTATTTGTTTCGTCCTTCATTTCGTTAATTGTCTAACGATTCGACTTTCACCAAATCTCCTTAATTCCTCAACAAGTCCAACTTATTATTTGGGATTTAACAAAATTGTCCGTTCGCAAAACGGACATCGTTTACTATTTTTACTAAAACATCTTTTACATTTCGAGAAATGTAATTACTCGAAGTATAGCGTTATTACTTCGAAAAATCCCATAATTTCCTTAAAATTCCTATTAATCGTTAGGATCGAAATGACGCTTTCTTTTCGTAAAATGAATCTGATTTGACGTATATACGAAAATGCTAACATATATATTATAATATAAAAATCCGTACAAGCCGGATATTACATTCCACCCTCCTTATTTAGAATTTTGTCCACAAAATTAAATTATACAAACAAATCAGGATATTTAGTCATCATATCCTGCTGTCGCTCCCAAGTCGCCTCTTCCATCTCGTGGTTCCGCCATTAGACTTTGACCAGCGGAATCTCTTTGTTGCGCAATACCTTGATAGAAGACTCCAAAATACGTACGGGCCTCTCCTCATAAGTCAAGGTAGGCTGTACCTCGATCTCTGTAGTCTCGACGACATGTGATGGGTCGTGTAGGCACTTCCGAAGCATTGATACGTAAAATACATCATGGATACCCTCCATAGACGCCGGAAGCTGTAATCTGTACGCCAACTTCCCGATCCTCTTCAGAATAGGAAAGGGCCCCACATAACGAGGGTTTAACTTGCCCCTCCTTCCAAATCTCGCAACGCCTTTTAACGGAGAAACTTTAAGATAAACCTCGTCACCTTCTTCGAACTCTAGCTCTCTCCGTCTCGTGTCAGCATAGCTCTTCTGTCTGCTCTGAGCTACCTCTATACGCTGTCTGATAACGGCAATCTTCTCTGCCGTTTGCTGTAGAATCTCTGGACCAACGACGCTGGCCTCGCCAACCTCGTCCCAATACAACGGAGACCTACACTTGCGACCATACAGCACCTCGTACGGAGCCATGCCAATAGTAGTCTAGAAGCTGTTGTTATACGAGAACTCAATCAAAGGCAAATATCGGCTCCACGAGCCCTGAAACTCCAGCACACAAGCTCTGAGCATATCCTCAAGAATCCGATTCGTCCTCCATATCTGACCATCAGTCTGAGGATGAAATGCTGTGCTGAATTTAAGCCGAGTCCCCATAGCTCTGTGCAGACTCTTCTAGAACTTCGATGTAAATCTCGGATCTCTGTCTGAAACAATCGAAACTGGCACACCGTGCAGTCTGACAATCTCCTACACATACAGTTCGGCGAGCTGATCCATCGAAGAAGTCATCTTCACAGATAAGAAGTGGGCCAACTTTGTCAATCGGTCCACGATAACCCATATGCCGTCATGGCCCTTCGTCGTCCTCGGGAGCCCCACAATAAAATCCATGGAGATCTGCTCCCACTTCCACTCTGGAATCGGCAGTGGCAATAATGTTCCGGCCGGTCTCTGGTGCTCTGCCTTTACCTGCTGGCAGACTAGACAGGTTTCAACGTACTTGGCGACCTCTCTCTTCATATTTGGCCACCAGAAATATTGCTTCAAATCCCGGTACATCTTAGTACTTCCCGGGTGCACAGAATACGCCGAAGAATGTGCCTCAGCCAATACCTCTTTCTTCAGATCCCAGTCGTTTGGCACGTACCACCTATGCCTGAACTTCAGAATACCATCCTCTGATAAATGAAAATCTGACGAGTCTCCCAATGTCATGCTGGATCGAAGCTCCTCACACTCCGTATCATTCTTCTGAGCCTCACGTATCCGATCTAGAATAGTCAGCCTGAGAGAAATGTTTGTGAGCATACTGGACAACTCTGTCACTATCTCCACATCAAACCTCTCAATCTCAGACCGCAGTATAACTGACATCGCTGCTAATGAAGGCTGACTCATAGAAGGCACTCTACTCAAAGCATCAGCAACCTTGTTCGCCTTTCCTGGATGGTACTTGATATCAAAATCGTAATCTTTGACGAACTCGAGCCATTGTCTCTGTCGCATATTCAGCTCCTTCTGCGTAAATAGATACTTCAAGCTCTTGTGGTCTGAGAATATCTCGCACTGCTGCCCATATAAATGATGTCTCCATATCTTCAGTGCGAAGACCACAACTTCTAACTCAAGGTCGTGCGTAGGGTAGTTCTGCTCGTACGGCTTCAGCTGCCGAGAAGCATATGCAATAACTCTCCCTTCCTGCATCAATACACAGCCGAGTCCAACTCTAGACGCGTCACAATAAATACTGAACTTGTCACCTTCAATAGGTAGCGCCAGTACTGGAGCGGTGGTCAATCTCTGCTTTAACTCCATAAAACTATCATCACAAGCAGATGACCATATAAATCTCTCGTTCTTCCGAGTCAGTAGTGAAAGAGGAAGTGCGATTTTTGTGAATCCCTCTATAAACTTCCGATAATAGCCAGCTAATCCGAGAAATCCACGCACCTCACTTACGTTCCTCGGCTGTGGCCAATCTCTGACCACCTGAACTTTGCTCGGATCAACAGAAACACCATCCTGCGATATGACATGGCCAAGAAAACTGATCTGATCCAACCAAAATTTGCATTTGGAGAACTTCGGATACAACTGGTGCTGACATAGGGTCCTCAGAACAATCCTCAGATGCTCCTCATGTTCTTCCTTCGTCTTAGAGTAGATCAGAATGTCGTCAATGAAAACCACAACGAACTTGTCAGATACTCCTTGAAGACACGGTTCATCAAATCCATAAACGCTGCAGGGGCATTAGTAAGTCCAAAAGACATGACAAGGAACTCATAATGGCCATACCTCGTTCGGAATGCCGTCTTCGGTATATCATCCTTCTGGACCTTCAGCTGATTGTAACCCGAGCGTAGATCAATCCTCGAAAATACTCGGGCACCTTGCAGCTGATCAAATAAATCATCAATCCGGGGCAGTGGATACTTATTCTTCACTGTAAGTTTGTTCAACTCCCTGTAATCAATGCACATCCTGAGGGTCCTGTCCTCATCTTGACAAACAGAACGGGCGCACCCCAAGGTGATACACTGGGTCGGATAAATCCCTTCTCTAACAACTCGTCAAGCTGAGTCCTCGGCTCTCTTAACTCAGCTGGTGCCAATTGATACGGGTTTTTAAACCTCGGCGCGGAGTTTGGATAGACATCAATAGTGAACTCGATCTCCCGGTCTGGTGGTAACCCGGGAAGATCATCAAGAAAGATCCCAGAGAACTCTCTGACAATAGGAATGTCGCTCGGCTTTTCTCCGCTGAGCAACTGACAATCAAATACAGAGGCCAAATAAATAGAGCACGCACCTTTAAACTGCTCGTTGACCTTAATGGAATAAGAAATAGGCGAGCTACTCAATCGGTTCATCGCCTGATAAGAAAACTCGGCTTTATCCGGGGGTCGGAAAGTCACAATCCCGGATCGACAATTTATGGTGGCGAAGTGCTGTGACAGCCAGTCCATCCCTAAGATCAGGTCATAGTGTTCTATGCCCATAACAATAAGGCGAGCATAGAGGGTACTGTTCCCAATCGAGATAATATTGCCCTGGACAACATAACCTGACTGCATACGCTCTCCCGAAGGTAGCATCACACTATATTCGCATTCTGCTAACTCAGGCGCAAGCTTCAGTCTAGACACACAAGCAGTGGAAACAAAAGAGTGCGTAGCCCCCGTGTCTAACAAAGAAAATACAGCTACGCCCATAATCAATATAGTACCTGCGATCACGGCAGGCTGATCATCGTCATCAACATCTCCAGACTCAATAAATGCGAAGATCCTCGGCATAACTCTCCTCTGATCACCGCCTGACATATCTCGGCCGGGCTTCGGGCAATCCTTGACGTAATGGCCAAGCTCTCCACATCTGAAACATCTATTAGTGCCAACACGGCACTCACCACTGTGCTCCCTCTGGCATATGGGACACCACGGTATCTGAGAAGCCCCCTGCACTTGCTTCCCTTTGCCCCGATCGTTACCTCCTTCAAGAGGCCTCTTCACACCCCTCTGCTGCTGCTGGGGCTGTGCTCTAGGCTGCCAACGTCGGTTCTGCTACTGAGGTCGAATCTCACGGAAGAAGCCCTTAGCTGGCTCCCTCGGTCTAACACAAGTAGCTCTGGCAGCCTCAATATCCAGAGCTCTAGCTATGACATCAGAATAGGGCACATCGATAATATCTGATACAACAACGTGCATCCGAATCTATGGATTAAGTCCCTCCATAAACTGGTGCACCTTCTCTTCATTGTCGCTGACAAGGCGCGGAGCAAATCGCGATAAGGCCTCGAACCTCCGGATAAACTCTACAACTGAACCTGTCTGCTTCAGCTGCGTAAACTCATTTCTCTTTGCCACTCTCACAGCACGGCTGAAATACTTATCGAAGAATATGGTCTTAAATCGCTCCCATGTCATAACAGATACATCCGTCGTTACCTTGATCGAGTCCCACCAGAAACGGGCATCCATCGCTAAGTGAAAGGTAACATAAGCCACCTTACTCCCGTTCCCAACCTCGGCGTACCTTAGCATATCCTCCATAACCCGGATCAACTCCTCCGCAACAGTCGGATCCGACGATCGGCCGTCGAACACTGGAGGTCGCAGACTTTGGAACTTTTGCATACCCTGACTATTGGGAACTATCAAATCCTAGGCCCTCTGATTTTCCCGATTCACTAAGTCAGCAATTTGTTGTGCTTGCCGGTCCATATGCTGAGACTGGCGATCTATTAATTCCGTAAACCAATCTAGCGCGTCATCTCTAGAATCCTTTCCTCGAACCATCCTTATAAAAATCCTATAAAATCAAAACAATAATCCTAAGAAACAAAATCAGATAAAACTATAAACAGACTTACAGTTGATGAAGGATGTCCGCGTAGTGGCTATGCAGTCGAGCAGTCTACAGAACCGATTTTAAAACCCGGGGCTCTGATACCATAACTGTAACATCCCTAAGACTGTACCCATTTTCCCGTACGATTATATTTTTTTTTTGTACTTAAAACTTTAACTAAACTCTAGGCAGAATTTAAACTGAAATCAGAATTGAAATCTAGTTCGTAACCCATTTAAAACAACTATAAAACAATTTAATTTAAACTTAAAACATTTATTTGAAACCATTAAAAACTAATTAAAACTATCGGCCAACAAACAAACGAAAACAGGGGCAGAAACGGAAAGTCTCCCAACAAAATGAAGGGGCGATCGATCGCCCAAAAAGGGGCGATCGATCGCCCCATGGCGATCACACCCTGGCGATCGCTCGCCAGGTTGATCGCCCTTGGGCGATCCACTGCCCAGCGATCGCCACTGCCTGGCGATCGCTCGGCATGCGCTCTGGAATTTCTTCCAGAGCGCAACCAATAGGGGCGAACGATCGCCCCTCCCTGGCAATCGTTCGGCAGCCCCTCTGCCTCCCTTTCTTTTCTTTCTTCTTTCTTTTCCTCACGTCCCTGTACTCACATTACTCTTAACACCCAATATCACGATTCAACAATACAAATTCTATATCACTCTCAACCATACTTTTTCAACATTAACTCACCCATACGTCGCTCATAACTTCTCTCAAAACCAACTCAGAACACATTTAAAACATAATCTAATTCCATAAAAACAAATTGCGTGGATATGTTTAAAATCTAATCAAATCCTCCTGTTTTGAAATTATACAAACAGTTATAAAATCCGTTTCCAAAACATTTCAAAACATCAAACATAACCTAACAACTATACAGAACCAAACACCCTAAATGTTTCTAGCTGTATAAAGTTATCAAACAATCCCAAAACACCTAACCATACACCCACGGGTCATAATGCGCCGACTGCTCAGCACACTCCCATGGGCCATTCTCCATCAACTGCATCACACTTCAGGAGGAGGAACGTCGTCCTCACCCGGCTCGATGTCACCTAAAACGTCACCTACACCATACAGACACACTATGAGCTAAAGGCTCAGTAAATTCTACGTAAATGCAGATGCGTGCAGTGCATATGGAGCTCGGAAATCATGCATAACATACAGAGCGTCGCAGACAGTATATCACCGAGATCTCATCCCCCTAACCGAAGGGGGCCCATCCAGCGGTCGGACTATCCCGTGCGGTTAGAGGAGGGGGGTACACGCTTACAACACGTACAGCCGTATCTGAGCCCCACCTCGCGTGACCAGATAACAGATTACGTTCATTAATTACAGTACATGAGATGTGGTATCGGCCAGACCCTTAATCGGCCCGCACGATAGATCAATAGCGCCCAATTTCTGGGCCACATTAATTTTCTGAAAACATTGTGCAGAAATTCATTTTCATGCCAAGTTAAAATACGTGATGCATGAACAGTTCAATGTAAATGTAAACAAACAAGCATGCGTACCATCAAGACTGTAATTGAAATAACCTACAAAACGTTTAAACCTAACTACCCAACCAAAGCAATTTAAATAAACAATTCACTAAGATCCTCGACGCTACATCGAAGTACGGTGTAGACCAATCAGTCAGAGTAAGTCACGAGAACTTACCTCGTGTCCGTTGCAGCTCAAGCTCCGTCCACGAACGTTGTTTGTCTGAGGCATAACACAATGGTTGATGTTAAAATGAGATTTAAACCTGTTAAACGTCCAAATTTAACGGAATCTTAACTAAGGAATTCTCCTAAAATACTAACTTAGCTCAACGAGACATTTTATCCAACAAATAACGTTTGAATACCTAAAAATTATCATTAACGGGTTTTTCCCAAAAACTCGGAAATTGTAAAATCTCTAACCTTCGTCCTAATCGATTAACTTAATCCAATAACGTTCAATACGTTCATAATACTCAAAACTACGGCGAACCTATCGATTACGAACCCTAAATTGCGTTTTTAATGAAAACCTAAATGAAACCCTATTCGTTTAAACTCCGTAAAACTAAAAACTAAAGCTAGGAAACTGTTAGAGACTTACTAGGAATCGGGTTTGGAAAAGAAAACGTGAAGGATCGGAGGTCGTCGGAGCGGAGTATCGACGTCGGAAGGAGAAATCAGCCGTTGATCGCCAAAGGAGAAGGAAGAGAAGTCGCAGGAAGAAGAAATGGCATGGGGAAGAAGAAAAACTAATGTTTTTAATTAAATTTTAACTTGGCAATTTACCATTTTGCCCTTCCTTTGATTTTCTATTTGTTTCGTCCTTCATTTTGTTAATTGTCTAACGATTCGACTTTCACCAAATCTCCTTAATTCCTCAACAAGTCCAACTTATTATTTGGGATTTAACAAAATTGTCCGTTCGCAAAACGGACCTCGTTTACTATTTTTACTAAAACATCTTTTACATTTTGAGAAATGCAATTACTCGAAGTATAGCGTTATTACTCTGAAAAATCCCATAATTTCCTTAAAATTCCTATTAATCGTTAGGATCGAAATGACGCTTTCTTTTCGTAAAATGGATCTGATTTGACGTATATACGAAAATGCCAACATATATATTATAATATAAAAATCCGTACAAGCTGGATATTACACACAACATCACCTTTAACAATCTGTTCTGAATGTAGGGACTTCCCTGATGGTAACATAACATTATATGGCCTTTCGGCTGGTAAAAGTTCTAAGTTGTGATTGCATACAAACAAGGTTGATATAAACGAGTGCGTGGCTCCCGTATCTATAAGTGTGTAAGCAGCAAAACCACAGATCATAATGGTACCAGTTATGACTGTATGCTGCACGGCTTCCTCATCCTCCATCATTGCATAGACTCTAGGTGCTACCCTTGCACGGTTCGGATCTGGCGGCATGGGGTAGTCTCTGACTATATGTCCAACCTTATCACATCTGAAACAACTTGCATTCGCTGGGGTGGTTCTTCTGACAGGTGGGGCATAAGGGTGCCAGAGGCTTCTTTCCTTTTCCTTGGTCATCATTCTGGTTGTATGGCCTCTTCGCACCTTTCTGCTGCTGTGGTCCCCTGTTCTGCTGTGGCTGCCAGCCCTTGTTCGGTCGTGGTGGCTGTTGGACATCCTTGGTAGTCTTCTTTGACTGATCACGCTGCTCATACACCGTTATTTCAGCCTCCTCCATTTCCAAGGCCTTAGCTGTGACCTCGGTATACGGCACATTGTAGATACCAGCAGTTTTCACTTTCATATACAAGCTTGGCTTCAGTCCTTGAACAAATTGATAGATCTTATCCTCCTCATCTTCAACCAGACGGGATGCAAACCGAGACAAGGCCTCAAACCTACATATGTAATCTGTTACCGAACAGTCTGTCGTAGATTCATAAACTCCTTTTTCTTATTGGCCCGAACAGTTCGATTAAAATACTTGTCAAAGAAGGCCGTCTTGAACCTTCCCCAGGTCATAGCTCCTGCATCAGTCGTGCTCTGGATCGAGTCCCACCAATGCCTCGCATCCAATTCCAAGTGATAAACAGCACATGTGACTTTATCTCCCTCTTCCACCTTTGCATACTTGAACATGTTCTCCATCTTTCGAATCCATTCCTCAGCATAAACCGGATTTGCAACTTGACCATTGAAAATCGGGGGTCGAAGTCGGTGAAAACGCTCATCTCCAAGTTCTCGGGCAATATTCGTACTCGAATTTCCTTATTCTTCCCTGGCGGTCATGAGCTGCTCAACTTGGCGGGATTGGTGAATTACTAACTCAGTTAGCTGAGCAATAGTGTGACTATCCACATTATCATCTCTCTGCTGATCTCTCACCATCTTGGGATTCCTAAACAATTAGTCATAAACACATCTTAACTTAACGACATTGCTAGAATCATAAACACTTACAGTTGCTGGAGTGCGCTCATGTGGCAATCTGTGCTGGGAAGCAGTCTGCAGAATCGATTTTAGAACCTGGTTTTGCTCTGATACCATAATTGTAACGACCCCAGTGGAGGAATCGCCACGCAATTCATTACTTAGCCTCTTAATCATTGAGTTCTTACTTTCTTTAGCTTATTCATTGTTAGAGTTATTTTTTTTTTAATATCTCTTAAACTGGGTCTGCCAACAAAGAAATAAACTTACATCGACCGGTGGTCATGTGTGCTTCACGTGACCGATTTAAAACATTACCTGAACATTAAACAATAAGAAAATACTCACATCATCCGGTCACTAGACGACAAATTAACATTTACATCATCCGGTGAAGAATTACACTTCATCCACCGAATGCTAGACGACAAAATACCATTTACATCATCCGGTGAAGGAATACACTTCATCCACCGAACGCTAGACGACAAAATACCATTTACATCATCCGGTGAAGGAATACACTTCATCCACCGAACGCTAGACGAATAAATACCATTTACATCATCCGGTGAAGGAATACACTTCATCCACCGAACGCTAGACGACAAAATAACATTCTCAGTGTCCGGTGAAGAAATACACTTCACCCACCGAACGCTAGACGACAAATTAACATTTACATCATCCGGCAAGGAAACATACTACATCTTCCGGTGACGTCATACTACATCTTCCGTTGACGTCATCCGGAAGACTCAATCATTCAACTTCCATCATTTGACATCCGCTGATGACGTCAGCCGAATGATTGCCTCATCCAGCTTCTATCATACGGCAGTAAAACACTATAATCATCAAACAACTTCATCCAACAGAAAATACCACAACTCACCCAAATCTTAACCTGGTAACTATAAACCTTAATGAGTAAGAATCATAGACTCATCCAGAATTCATATAGCAGAAGACTTAAACAAACATATTCTTTCTCACAAACGACTTCTCTATTCAAAAAACTCAGCGTGAACATCAGTGCGGGGCAAGAGTATAAAGAAGATTTTTTCTTTTAGAAGTTCATTTCTTCGAGGCGCTTTTAATTTTAATAAGGTAGATTTACGCGGATTTATGTTTGCTGACTTTATTTTATTTTATTGTTGCACAGTATTAGACATGGTATTATGGAGTTATTTAACATTATCTGATGGCATTGTTTGGAACTCGGTTTTAGCACCATTTGTTTGGGCTCTGGCTTGCAATTTAAAATTTAACTCTTATACTATACTAATTAAAGATTTTAAGTTAAAAGGTTCGGACAATTCGGTTCGGTTCGAGTCAAGTCGTAACGTTCATCTCGGGTCTCCTTTGGGCGTTGACACTTGTTCATCGCTTGGTTAATTAACAAGTGATAAACAGTAAGATGTAAATTAAAACGAAGATATTTTAAGGTCTTTGTCAAAAATAATAATAATTAATCAGTTAAGA
>CM039504.1:54613578-54699587 GCA_022432975.1 Begonia masoniana | reverse complement strand
CGAGTCTTCGAACCAGTGAGCAGCGGCGCCACGGCCGCTTCTGGGCGGGCTACGGGGTTCGACAGGAGAACTCGACGCTTTTCTGTCTTTGACCTGTGGGACGCGGTTGAAACCTTCAAGGCGCGCGGACGATGTCTCTTCTACAGCGTCCACAGATGGGTTTCTCCCTGGCTCGGCGGCGAGCTTTCTTGGCGGGGTCCTGCTCCGAGCGGCGATGGCAGCGGCGAGAAGAGCCAGCAGGAGAGCTCTCACTTCGCAGCTTGGACGACGCGCAAACTTTCTTTGTTTTTAATTCTTTTCCCAAATTGTAATTTTTCACAAAATCACAAAACCCACAAATTGCATGACTTTTGCTTAGAATTTAAGTTATCCATTTCACCTTCAAGTATTTAACTTGAAGTGATGAGAACGACGTGTATTGAGGACCCAATAACCTTCAAGGACGCGTAATTAATACTTAAGTATGCGTTTGATTGAGTATAAGAAACTCCTTCATTCATTTGTTTCCAAACGAACTGAACGTATCAAGCAAAGAAGTTAACTGTTACATGACTTGTGGTTAGAACCTAAGTTATCCATTTCACCTTCAAGGATTTAACTTTAAGTGATGAAACGACGTGTAATTAGGACCCATACCTTCAAGGACGCTAATTACTATGTAGTAATCGTTGATGAGTATAAGACACTTCCACTTTCATCGTTTGTTCCAAACGAACTGAACGTATCAAGCAAAGAAGTTAACTGTTACATGACTTGTGGTTAGAACCTAAGTTATCAATTTCCATCACACCTTCAGGATTTACTTGAAGTGATGAGAACGACGTGTATTGAGGACCCAATAACCTTCAAGGACGCGTAATTAATACTTACTAAATGCGTTTTGTGGAGTCTATAATAAACTTCATTCAGCAATTTGTTCCTAACGAACGGACCGTATCAATCAAATGAGTTAACTGTTCCATGACTTGTGGTTAGAACCTAAGTTATCCATTTCACCTTCAAGATTAACTTGAAGTGATGAGAACGACGTGTATTGAGGACCCAATAACCTTCAAGACGCGTAATAAGCTCTGTGAATGATGTTGTCCCAGCTCAGCCCAAGTCAAAGCCCAAGAATAAGGATCCAATTGGAAGATCGTCTGTACCAATCACGAAGCAAAGGCAAAGCAGATCAAAGAGCAAAGGAACAAATTTGGTTCGTCAAATCCTTACTCCAGAAAGGAATGGTTCTGAACCAGAACCAGAGATACAGAGTGTTCTCGTAATCAACGGTTTTGGGATGAATTTATGTCATTGTCGTTTTATTTATTTAGTTAATTCGATTGTCGTTTTTAGGGTTTAAAAAGTACTTGTCGTATTTGTCATTATTTTAGCAATTGTCATTATTGTTAATAAGAGTTCAAGATAGGATAGTAAATTTTTGTTCTTGAAACCCTGCATCAGGGGTTTTTTATGGCCTAATAAGTCTTCTTAGTTGAATAAAAAGGGATCAGTTTTCCATCTAATTGTGAAGAATTTCTCTTAGTTTTCTTGACGAAACTCCGAACTTATAAGTTCTCCTTGTGGCTTTCAAACCTGACTATCAACAACAGGCATATTCATTTGTGGCTCCTCCTTAGTTCCAAGGTTTCGTATCTGTAGATTGTTCGGGTCAAGGATTTCCTCTTCGAACTTGTAGATTCTGGGTTATCGACGCCGACATATTGTTGATCGTGGTCACCGTCACTCATTGGCTTGGTTCGCATCATTGGATCAGAGCCATATCGAGTTTCGTCAGGTTCTATCCCTTCCTTTTTTCGTTTTGTTTGGGTTCAGAAATTTGTTCTTGAATCTTGAATCTGTTTCCATTATTCTCTATTTCGCTATTCAAAATTTGGCAAACGAAACATCACTTCCTATGAATCATAGAACGACGTGTTAGCTTTCGGACTGTGTTGAAACGTCAAAATCCGGATCTTGTTTGCCTATTCAAATTCACATTTTTGTTAACTGTCCGTTGATTTCATTCTGGTGTACTCGAATCTGGTTAAAACCTTACTCATTCGATATTTTCTAGACTCAAACAAACAGGTCAGCATCTTATGATTTGTGAATTAGGTTTTTATCTTTCCGATCTGTATTGAAACGTCTAAACGGATCTTGTTTTGCTTATTCAAATGAAATTTCGTACCTTTGTTAGAATTGGTATGTTTAAAGTATTCGCAGTTGGTCATTTGATAAGATTCCAATTGATAAAGTGTTATCTTTAAGGTTGTTAGATGAGATTTTTATCTGTCCAATCATACCTGAAACGTCAACTTCCGATTTGGTTTGGGCATTAAAAAGTCATCTCAATTCGGTTAACCATTCCGTACAATTCGGTTCCAAGTCGGTTACAAATTCAAAAAAAAAAAAAAAAAAAAAAATTGGTGTTTCTTTAAATTTGTTTGACTGCTTACTTCATGGATTGTTCCTGTTGCATCTTATACTATTCTAATTATTTGACTAGTTCTTTCATCTAATTGCAGTTGTCTGTTATTTGTGGTTTGTCTTGTTTGTTCGCCACTTGTGAACTTTCATTACTATTTCGGTTAATTTCGAAAGAAATCAAAGAGAATCAAGTGGAAAAGGCACAGTGAGGGAGCATATTAGAGGGTAACAGCCAATCATTCGAGTGGTAAACCAGTGGCAATTGATGATTTTTCTTCATTCGAGTGAAACACGTGAAGGGATTGCTGTGAGTCAAATATCCTTCAGCCCTTCTACTTTCTTATTTGTTTCGAAATTGTATACCTATTTTGCTATTATTTATTTATTGCTTTCTTTGTTATTTGGGGTTTGTCAATTGTGTTGTTATGTCAGGAAGACTCATTTGTACTATTTGATTAGTTAAAAAAAAAAAAAATCGAGTGGAAAAAGGCACGAGTGTTATAGCATATCTAAAGATACAATCCAGTATTATTGCGTGCAAACACGAGTGAAATTGATGATTTTCCACATTTTTGAGTGAACCGTGCGGTAGTGTTGTGAGGTCCTATTTCATTTGCACCTTCTACTCTGGCAGATGAAAACCTAACTAATGCCTGACGCAGAAGAAAACCACGTCCAGCTAACCTGCAAAATTTACAATGGAGGCAATCATGGAGAAGATGAGGCCTGATGAGACAAGGGTTCAATGCGATGCAACGAGTCAAATTGATCAGTGGAACAGATTGCGAAAAAAAAACAAAAGAAGATTAAAAGACCACGAGTCACCCCAGGCTTGGGCAGAATGCCCTAAGAAGAAACCACCGTCGGCAGGCCCTACGGAAGATGATCGAGGAAATGGGCATAGAAGCGTGGAGGATTATCTTAGTATTAGTTTCCTGGTCTCTTTGAGAGATGGGAACGCCACGCAGACAGACCGAGGCTGAATCGCTTATAATTGGGAAACACAATATAAATTCCTGATTTCGAGGAAAAAGTGATCCGGAGGAGTCGATCTGGACTGAGCGGAAAATGAACTACTTTTTTTTATTGCCACAGATTACTCGAGCGTACAGGAAAAGTGAGCTTGCTGGCCATAGATTTACACACTATGCATAGTGTGGTGGGGACAAGTGTGTCTCGATCGAAAGCAAGATGGAGACCTTCCTATTGAGAGTTGGGCAGAGATGAAGAGAGTGATGCGATGTCGATTTGTACCGAGTCATTACCGGCGTGATCTACACACAATGGCAAACTCTTCGGCAAGGGAGTCGAAGTGTAGATGAGTATTACAAGCATGGGGAGATGACGATGATACGGGCCAACGTCAAAGAGGATCGAGAAGATCAAGAGAGGATCATGAAAGAATTTCAAATCATTAAGGATGAGAGGAGAAAAGAAAAAGGTGAAAGAAATTAGTTGAAAAAGATGACCAAAATAGAAAAAGCAAGTGGCGAAAGAAAAATAGTTCAAAATAGCACAAAAGAGGGATGAAAAGCCGAGGGAGCAAGAGAGAAAAATTGAGGGAAAAAAGATAAAAACCGAGGGAGAGAGTGAACAAAAGTCAAGTGAGAAACAAATCGTGTTGATGAACAAAAGTGACGTGAGGATAAGCTGAGATGATTTTGCTTTATATAAAGATATTATTATCATCTAACAACTTACCAAGTTTTCTTCCAAGTGTTGTTTCTTTGCTTTTGCAGAAAAATAATATGACATTCCCGAGGAGTTTCGGAGACAAATTTCTCCGTTGAGGGAGATTAAGAAGCAAAAAGATCTCGCACCAAGTACGTTAGTTCCAAGTCAACCGGAAACATCAAACCAGATTTGAGTGTAAAAATGATGAATTTGTTAAGCAATTTCATACAATGGTAAGATATATTTTTGAACCCGGAGATATGGTTTGGCTACATCTACAAAAAGATAGGTTTTCGAACACACGGGACAACAACTTACAACCTCGAGGAGATGATCCTTTCCAATTCCTAGAGCGCATAAACGACACCGCTTACAGGATCAACCAACTGAGTGAATACTGTAATGTAAGCACATGTTTTAATTTACTAATTTGTTTTTATATGATGCAGGAGATCGAGGACGAATCTTTTCGAAGGGGGAGGGAATGATGTGATCCAAGCTCAGACCAAGGTCAAAGCCCAAGAATAAGGATCCAATTGAAGATACGGCTGGACCAATCACGAGAGCAAAGGCAAAGTAGATCAAAGAGCAAATGAGCAATTTGGGTTCGTCAATCGTACCCCAAGAAGAAAATTGCGTTCGGAACCAAGAACCAGAGATACCAGAGATTGTTCGTCGTAATCCAAGCTGTTTGGGATGATATTTATGTCATTGTCGTTTTATTATTTAGTTAATTCGATTGTCGTTTGTAGGGTTTAAAAAGTACTTTGTCGTATTTGTCATTATTTTAGCAATTGTCCATTATATTTAATTAAGAGTTACAAGTGACAGGATAGTAACTTTGTTCTTGAAACCCTAGCATGAAGGGGGGTTTCATGCCTATAAATTTATTCTTAGTTTAATAAAAAACTGGATCAGGTTTGTATCAATTGTAGAGAATTCTCATAATTTTCTTGAAGAACTCCGAACTTATCAATTTCGCCTTGGGGCGTTCCAAAATTTGACTTAAATCAAACTAACGGCATAATTCGTTTGTGGCGCCTCCTTATCCAACGTTCGAATCTGTATTAGATGTCGGGTCAAGGCGTTCCTTCCTCTTCGAACCTTGTAGATCTGGGTTAGCGACGACTCAAATTTTGATTCTGGGTCACCGTCACATCGTTGGCGTGGTTCGCATCAAGTAACTTCGTTTGATGGAGTCTAAGAAACTTCACTTCATCGATTTGTTCAAACGAACTGAACGTATCAAGCAAATGAAGGTTATCTGTTACATGACTTGTGGTTAGAACCTAAGTTATCCATTTCACACCTTCAAGGATTTACTTGAACTGATGATAACGACGTGTATTGAGGACCCAATAACCTTCAAGATGTGTAATTAATACTTAGTAATGCGTTGATGGAGTATAGAAACTTCACTTCAATCGATTTGTTCCAAATGAACTGAACGTATCAGCAAATAATTTAACTGTTACATGACTTGTGTTAGAACCTAAGTTATCCATTTCACCTTCAAGGTTTTAAATTGAAGTGATGAGAACGACGTAGTATTGAGGACCCAATAACCTTCAAGGACGCGTATTAATACTTAGTAAGGCGTTTGATGGAGTATAAGAAACTTCACTTCAATCGATTTGTTCAAACAAACTGAACGTATCAAGCAAATGAGGTTAACAATTACATGACTTGTGGGTTAGAACCTAAGTTATCCATTTAACCTTCAGGATTTACTTAAAGTGATGAGAACGACGTGTATTGAGGACCCAATAACTTCAAGGACGCGTAATTAATACTTAGTAATGCGTTGATGGAGTATAAGAAACTTCACTTCAATTGATTTGTTCCAAACGAACTGAACGTATCAAGCAAATGAGGTTAACTGTTACATGACTTGTGGTTAGAACCTAAGTTATCCATTTCACCTTCAAGGATTTAACTTGAAGTGATGAGAACGACGTGTATTGAGGACCCAATAACCTTCAAGGACGCGTAATTAATACTTAGTAATGCGTTTGATGGAGTATAAGAAACTTCACTTCAATCGATTTGTTCCAAACGAACTGAACGTATCAAGCAAATGAAGTTAACTGTTACATGACTTGTGGTTAGAACCTAAGTTATCAATTTCACCTTCAAGGATTTAACTTGAAGTGATGAGAACGACGTGTATTGAGGACCCAAAAACCTTCAAGGACGCGTAATTAAGACTTAGTAATGCGTTGATGGAGTATAAGAAACTTCACCTCAATCGGGATTTGTTCCAAACGAACTGAACGTATCAAGCAAATGAGGTTAATTGTTACATGACTTGTGGTTAGGAAAACCTAAGTTATCCATTTCACCTTTAAGGATTAACTTGAAGTGATGAGAACGACGTGTATTGAGGACACAATAATCTTCAAGGATGCTAATTAACACTTTGTAATGCGTTTGATGGAGTATAAGAAACTTCACTTTAAATCGATTTGTTCCAAACTACTGAGCGTATCAAGCAAATGAGGTTATCTGTTACATGACTTGTGGTTAGAACCTAAGTTATCCATTTCACCTTTAAGGATTTAACTTGAACTGATGATAACGACGTGTATTGAGGACCCAATACCTTCGAGGATGTGTAATTAATACTTAGTAATATGTTTGATGGAGTATAAGAAACTTCACTTCAACCGACTTGTTCCAAACGAAGAACGGTATCAAGCAAAGGAAGTATTGTTACATGGACTAGTGGTTAGAACCAAAGTTATCAATTGTCACCTTCAAGGATTTAACTTGAAGTGATCCGAACGCCAGTATTGAGGACCCAAAAACCCTTCAAGGCCGCGTAATTAGCACCAGTAATGCATTTGATGGCGTATGAGAAACTTCACCTCAATACAGATGTTGCTTCCCAAATGAACTGAACGTATCACGCAAATAGAGGTTAACTAGTACATGACGTGTGGTTAGACCTAAGTTATCCATTTCACTTAAGGATTTAACTTGAAGTGATGAGAACGACGTGTATTGAGGACACAATAATCCTTCAAGGACTGCGTAATTAATACTTTGTAATGCGTTTGATGGAGTATAAGAAACTTCACTTCATCGATTTGTTCAAACTAACTGAGCGTATCAAGCAATGAGGTTAATCTGTTACATGACTTGTGGTTAGAAACTAAGTTATCCATTTCACCTTCAAGGATTTAACTTGAAGTGATGAGAACGACGGGTATTGAAGGACCCAATAACCTTCAAGGAGTCGTAATTAATACTTAGTAATGCGTTTGATGGAGTATAAGAAACTTCACTTCAATCGATTTGTTCCAAACTGAACTGAACGTATCAAGCAAATGAAGTTAACTTTACATGACTTGTGGTTAGAACCTAAGTTATCATTTCACCTTCAAGGATTTAACTTGAAGTGATGAGAACGACGTGTATTGAGGACCCAATAACCTTCAAGGACGCGTAATTAATACTTAGTATGCGTTTGATGGAGTATAAGAAACTTCACTTCAATCGATTTATTCCAAACAAACTGAACGTATCAAGCAAATGAGGTTAACTGTTACATGACTTGTGGTTAGAACCTAAGTTATCCATTTCACCTTCAAGGATTTAACTTGAAGTGATGAGAACGACGTGTATTGAGGACCCAATAACCTTCAAGAGTCGTAATTAATACTTAGTAATGCATTTGATTGAGTCTAAGAAACTTCACTTGCAATCTATTTGTTCCAAAGAACTGAACGTATCAAGCAAATGAAGTTAACTGTTACATGACTTGTGTTACAACCTAAGTTATCAATTTCACCTTCAAGGATTTAACTTGAAGTGATGAGAACGACGTGTATTGAGGACCCAAATAACCTTCAAGGACGCGTAATTAATACTT
Organism: Begonia masoniana; assembly: GCA_022432975.1. NCBI lineage: Eukaryota > Viridiplantae > Streptophyta > Magnoliopsida > Cucurbitales > Begoniaceae > Begonia > Begonia masoniana. Next base: position 54,691,630 of record CM039504.1, on the reverse strand, counting down.
AGTAATGCGTTTGATGGAGTATAAGAAACTCACTTCAATCGATTTGTTCCAAACAACTGAACGTATCAAGCAAATGAGGTTAACTGTTACATGACTTGTGGTTAGAACCTAAGTTATCCATTTCACCTTCAAGGATTTAACTTGAACTGATGATAACGACGTGTATTGAGGACCCAATAACCTTCAAGGACGTGTAATTAATACTTAGTAATGCGTTTGATGGAGTATAAGAAACTTCACTTCAATCGATTTGTTCCAAATGAACTGAACGTATCAAGCAAATAAGTTAACTGTTACATGACTTGTGGTTAGAACCTAAATTATCAATTTCACCTTCAAGGATTTAACTTGAAGTGATGAGAACGACGTGTATTGAGGACCCAATAAACCTTCAAGGACGCGTAATTAATACTTAGTAATGCGTTTGATGGAGTATAAGAAACTTCACTTCAATCGATTTGTTCCAAACAAGCTGAATCGTATCAAGCAAATGAGGTTAACTGTTACATGACTTGTGGTTAGAACCTAAGTTATCCATTTCACCATTCAAGGATTTAACTTGAAGTGATGAGAACGACGGGTATTGAAGACCCAATAACCTTCAAGACTCGTAATTAATACTAGTAATGCGTTTGATGGAGTATAGAAACTTCACTTCGAATCTGATTTGTTCCAAATGAACTGAACGTATCAAGCAAATGAAGTTAACTGTTACATGACTTGTGGTTACACCTAAGTTATCCATTTCACCTTCAAGGATTTAACTTGAAGTGATGAGAACGACGTGTATTGAGGACCCAATAATCTTCAAGGATGCGTAATTAACACTTTGTAATGCGTTTGATGGAGTATAGAAACTTCACCTTCAATCGATTGTTCCAAACTAACTGAGCGTATCAAGCAAATGAGGTTATCTGTTACATGACTGTGGTTAGAACCAAAGTTATCCATTTCACCTTCAAGGATTTAACTGAACTGATGATAACGACGTGTATTGAGGACCCAATAACCTTCAAGGATGTGTAATTAATACTTAGTAATGCGTTTGATGGAGTATAAGAAACTTCACCTTCAATCGATTTGTTCCAAATGAACTGAACGTATCGGCAAATAAATTTAACTGTTACATGACTTGTGGTTAGTACCTAAGTTATCCATTTCACCTTCAAGGTTTAACTTGAAAGTGATGAGAACGACGTGTATTGAGGGACCCAATAACATTCAAGGACGCGTAATTAATACTTAGTAATGCGTTTGATGGAGTGTAAGACAACTTCACCTTCAATCGATTTGTTCCAAACAAACTGAACGTATCAAGGAAATGAGGTTAACTGTTACATGACTTGTGGTTAGAACCTAAGTTATCCATTTCACCTTCAAGGATTTAACTTGAAGTGATGAGAACGACGGGTATTAAGGACCCAATAACCTTCAACGACTCGTAATTAATACTTAGTAATGTGTTGATGGAGTATACGAAACTTCACTTGAATCTATTTGTTCCAAACGAATTGAACGTATTAAGCAAATGAAGTTAACTGTTACATGACTTGTGGTTACAACCTAAGTTATCAATTTCAGCTTCAAGGATTTAAGTTGAAGTGATGAGAAGACGTGTATTGAGGACACAAAAACCTTCAAGGACGCGTAATTAAGACTTAGTAATGCGTTCAATGGAGTATAAGAAACTTCACTTCATTCGACTTGTTCCAAACAAACTGAACGTATCAAGCAAATGAAGTTAATTGTTACATGACTAGTGGTTAGAACCAAAGTTATCATTTCACCTTCAAGGATTTAACTTGAAGTGATCAGAACAAAGTGTATTGAGGACCCAAAAAACCTTCAAGGACGCGTAATTAAGACTCAGTAATGCATTTGATGGAGTATAAGAAACTTCACCTCAATCGATTGTTCCAAACGAACTGAACGTATCAAGCAAATGAGGTTAACTGTTACATGACTTGTGGTTAGAACCTAAGTTATCCATTTCACCTTCAAGGATTTAACTTGAAGTGATGAGAACGACGTGTATTGAGGACACAATAATCTTCAAGGATGCGTATTAACACTTTGTAATGCGTTGATGGAGTATAAGAAACTTCACTTTAATCGATTTGTTCCAAACTAACTGAGCGTATCAAGCAAATGAGGTTATCTGTTACATGACTTGTGGTTAGAACCTAAGTTATCCATGTCACCTTTAAGATTTAACTTGAACTGATGATAATGACGTGTATTGAGGACCCAATAACCTTCAAGGATGTGTAATTAATACTTAGTAATGCGTTTGATGGAGTATAAGAAACTTCACTCAATCGATTTGTTCCAAATGAAATGAACGTATCAAGCAAATAAATTTAACTTATACATGACTTGTGGTTCGAACCGAAGTTATCCATTTCACCTTCAAGGTTTTAAATTGAAGTGATGAGAACGACGTGTATTGAGGACCCAATAACCTTCAAGGACGCGTAATTAATACTTAGTAATGCGTTTGATGAAGTATAAGAAACTTCACTTCAATAGATTTGTTCCAAACAAACTGAACGTATCAAGCAAATGAGGTTAATTGTTACATGACTTGTGGTTAGAACCTAAGTTATCCATTTAACCTTCAAGGATTTAACTTTAACTGATGAGAACGACGGGTATTAAGGAACCAATAACCTTCAACGACTCGTAATTAATACTTAGTAATGCGTTTGATGGAGTATACGAAACTTCACTTGAATCTATTTGTTCCAAACGAACTGAACGTATTAAGCAAATGAAGTTAACTGTTACATGACTTGTGGTTAGAACCGAAGTTATCCATTTCACCTTCAAGGTTTTAACTTGAAGTGATGAGAACGACGTGTATTGAGGACCCAATAACCTTCAAGGACGCGTAATTAATACTTAGTAATGCGTTTGATGAAGTATAAGAAACTTCACTTCAATCGATTTGTTCCAAACAACTGAACGTATCAAGCAAATGAGTTAATTGTTACATGACTTGTGGTTAGAACCTAAGTTATCATTTAACCTTCAAGGATTTAACTTAACTGATGAGAACGACGGGTATTAGGAACCAATAACCTTCAAGACTCGTAATTAATACTTAGTAATGCGTTTGATGGAGTCTACGAAACTTCACTTGAATCTATTTGTTCCAAACGAACTGAACGTATAAGCAAATGAAGTTAACTGTTACATGACTTGTGGTTACAACCTAAGTTATCAATTTCACCTTCAAGGATTTAACTTGAAGTGATGAGAACGACGTGTATTGAGGACCCAATAATCCTTCAGGATGCGTAATTAAGCACTTAGTAATTGCGTTTCAATGGAGTATAAGAAACTTCACTTCAATAGACTTGTTCCTAAACTAACTGAACGTATCAAGCAAATGAGGTTAATCTGTTACATGACTTAGTGGTTAGAACCAAGTTATCCATTTCACCTTCAAGGAATTTAACTTGAACGTGATATAAACGACGTGTATTGAGGAGCCCAAAAACCTTCAAGGATGGTAATTAAGACGTAGTAATGCATTTGATGGAGTATAAGAAACTTCACTTCAATCGATTTGTTCCAAATGAACTGAACGTATCAAGCAAATAGAGGTTAAACTGTTACATGACTTGTGGTTAGAACCTAAAGTTATCAATTTCACCATTCAAGGATTTAAATTGAAGTGATGAGAAAACGACGTGTATAGAGGACCCAATAATCCTTCAAGGACTGCGTAATTAAAACTTTAGTAATGCGTTTGATTGAGTATAAGAAACTTCACTTCAATCGATTTGTTCCAAACTAACTGAAGCGTATCAAGCAAATGAGGTTACTGTTACATGACTTGTGGTTAGAACCTAAGTTATCCAGTTTCACCTTCAAGGATTTAACTTGAAGTGATGATAACGACGGGTATTGAGGACCCAATAACCTTCAAGGACGTCGTAATTAATACTTAGTAATGCGTTTGATGGAGTATAAGAAACTTCACTTCAATCGATTTGTTCCAAAGAACTGAACGTATCAAGCAAATGAAGTTAACTGTTACATGACTTGTGGTTAGAACCTAATTATCAATTTCACCTTCAAGGTTTAACTTGAAGTGATGAGAACGACGTGTATTGAGGACACAATAACCTTCAAGGACGCGTAATTAATACTTAGTAATGCGTTTGATGGAGTATAAGAAACTTCACTTCAATCGACTTGTTCCAAACGAACTGAACGTATCAAGCAAATGAAGGTTAACTGTTACATGACTTGTGGTTAGAACCTAAGTTATCAATTTCACCTTCAAGGATTTTAACTTGAAGTGATGAGAACGACGGTATTTAAGGACCCAATAACCTTCAAGACTCGTAATTAATACTAGTAATGCGTTTGATGGAGTATAAGAAACTTCACTTGAATCTATTTGTTCCAAAAGAACTGAACGTATAGCAATGAAGTTAACTGTTACATGACTGTTGGTTACAACCTAAGTTATCAATTTCACCTTCAAGGATTTTAACTTGAATTGATGAGAACGATGTGTATTGAGGACACAAAAACCTTCAAGGACGCGTAATTAAGACTACTAATGCGTTCAATGGAGTATAAGAAACTTCACTTCAATCGACTTGTTCCAAACGAACTGAACGTATCAAGCAAATGAAGTTAATTGTTACATACTATGTGGTTAGAACCAAAGTTATCAATTTCACCTTCAAGGATTTAACGTGAAGTGATCAGAACGACGTGTATGAGGACCCAAAAAACCTTCAAGGACGCGTAATTAAGACTCAGTAATGCGTTTGATGGAGTATAAGAAACTTCACTTCAATCGATTTGTTCCAAAAAGACTAACGTATCAAGCAAATGAGGCTTACATGTTACTGACTTTGTGGTTAGAACTACGTCAGCTATTTCGACCTCAAGGTTTAACTTGAAGGTGATAGAAACAGCCGTGCTATTGAGGACCCCTAATAACTTCAAGGATGCCCGAATTTAAAGACTTAGTGATGCGGTTTGATGGAACTATAAGAACTTCACTCATCGTTTGTGTCCAAACGAACTGAACCGTATCAAGCAAATGAGGTTAACTGTTACATGACTTGTGGTTAGAACCTAAGTTATCCATTTCACCTTCAAACGGATTAAACTGAAGTGATGAGAACGGACTGTGTAATTGATCGCACAATACTTTCAAGGACGTGTAATTAATACTAGTAATGCGTGTTGATGGAGTATAATGAAACTTCACTTCAATCGATTTGTCCAAACGAAATTGAAACGTATCAAGCAATGAGGTTAACTAGTGAAATGACTTGTGGTTAGAACCTAACTCATCTATTTCACCTCAAGGTTTTAACTTGAAGTGATGAGACCGGCGTGAATTGAGAACCCAATATGCTTCAAGGACCCGTAATTAAGACTTTTTATGCGTTTGATGGAGTATAAGAAACTTCACTTCAATCGATTTGTTCCAAACGAACTGAACCTATCAAGCAAATGAAGTTAACTGTTACATGACTTGTGGTTAGAAGGTAAGTTATCCATTTCACCTTCAACGATTTAACTTGAATTGATGAGAACGACGTGTATTGAGCCGCCAATAACTTTCAAGGACGTGTAATTAATACTTAGTAATGCGTTTGATGGAGTATATGAAACTTCACTTCAATCACTTTGTTCCAAACGAATTGAACGTATCATGAAAAGGAGGTTAACTATTACATGACTTCTGGTTAGAACCTAAGTTATCCAATTCACCTTCAAGTACGCGTAATTAAGACTTAGTAAAGCGGTTGATGGAGTGTAAGAAACTTCACTTCAATCGATTTGTTCTAAAAGAACTGAACGTATCAAGCATTTGAGGTTAACTGTTACATGACTTGTGGTTAGAACAAAAGTTATACTTTTAACCTTCAAAATTTTAACTCGAAGTGATGAGAACAACGTGTATTGAGGACCCAATAATCTTCAAGGACGTGTAATTAAGACTTAGTGGTGGGTTTGATGAACTATAAGAAACTTCACTTCAATCGATTTGTTCCAAACGAACAGAACGTATCAAGCAAATGAGGTTAACTGTTACATGACTTGTGGTTAGAACCTAGGTTATCCATTTCACCATAGAGGTTTTAACTTGGAGTGATGAGAACAAAGTGTATTGAGGACCCAACAACCTTCAAGGACGCGTAATTAAGACAAAGTGATGGGTTTGATGAACTATAAGAAACTTCACTTCAATCGATTTGTTCAAAAATAACTGAACGTATCAAGCAAATGAGGTTAACTGTTATATGACTTGTGGTTAGAACAAAAGTTATCTATTTAACCTTCAAGGTTTTATTTTGAAACGATGAGAACGACATGTATTAAGGGCCCAATAACGTTCAAAGACGCGTAATTAAGACTTAGTGATGGGTTTGACGAACTATAAGAAACTTTACTTCAATCGATTTGTTCCAAAAGAACTTAACTTATCAAGCAAATGAGGTTAACTGTTACATGTTTTGTGGTTAGAACCTAAGTTATCCATTTCACTTTCAAGCTTTTAACTTGGAGTGATGAGAACGACGTGTATTGAAGAACCAATAACCTTCAAGGACGCGTAATTAAGACTTAGTAATGGGTTTGATGAACTATAAGAAACTTCACTTCAATCGATTTGTTCCAAAATAACTGAACGTATCAAGCAAATGAGGTTAACTGTTACATAACTTGTGATTAGAACCAATGTTATACATTTCACCTCCAAGGTTTTAACTTGAAGTGATGAGAACGACGTGTATTGAGGACCCAATAACCTTCTAGGACGCGTAATTATTACTTAGTGATGAGTTTTATGAACTATAAGAAACTTCACTTCAATCGATTTGTTCCAAAATAATTGAACGTATCAAGCAAATGAGGTTAACTTTTACATGACTTGTGGTTAGAACCTAAGTTATACATTTCACCTTCAAGGTTTTAAACTTGAAGTGATGAGAACGACATGTATTGAGGACCCAATAACCTTCAAGCAGCGCGTAATTAAGACTTGGTGATGGGTTGATAACTATAAAAACTACACTTCAATTGATTGGTTTCAAAAGAACTGAACGTATCAAGCAAATGAGGTTAACTGTTACATAACTTGTGGTTAGAACAAATGTTATCCATTAACTTCAAGTTTTAACTTGAAGTGATGAGAACGACAAGTATTGACGGACCCAATAACCTTCAAGTACGCGTAATTAAGACTTAGTGATGGGTTTCATGAACTATAAGAAACCTCACTTCAATCGATTTGTTACAAAAGAACTGAACGTTTCAAGCAAATGAGGTTAACTGTTACATGACTTGTGGTTAGAACCTAAGTTATACATTTCACCTTCAAGGTTTTAACTTGAAGTGATGAGAACGACATGTATTGAGGACCCAATAACCTTCAAGCACGCGTAATTAAGACTTGGTGATGGGTTTGATAACTATAAAAAACTACACTTCAATTGATTTGTTCCAAAAGAACTGAACGTATCAAGCAAATGAGGTTAACTGTTACATAACTTGTGGTTAGAACAAATGTTATCCATTTAACTTTCAAGGTTTTAACTTGAAGTGATGAGAACGACAAGTATTGACGACCCAATAACCTTCAAGTACGCGTAATTAAGACTTAGTGATGGGTTTCATGAACTATAAGAAACCTCACTTCAATCGATTTGTTACAAAAGAACTGAACGTTTCAAGCAAATGAGGTTAACTGTTACATGACTTGTGGTTAGAACCAAAGTTATACATTTCACCTTCAAGTTTTTAACTTGAAGTGATGAGAACGACGTGTATTGAGGACCTAATAACCTTTAAGGATGCGTAATTAAGACTTGGTGATAGGTTTGATGAACTATAAAAAACTTCACTTCCATCGATTTGTTGCAAAAGAACTGAACGTATCAAGCAAATGAGGTTAACTGTTACATGACTTGTGGTTAGAACCTAAGTTATCCATTTCACCTTCAAGGTTTTAACTTGGAGTGATGAGAACGACGTGTATTGAGGACCCAATAACCTACAAAGATGCGTAATTAAGACTTAGTGATGGTTTTTATGAACTATAAAAAACTTCACTTCAATCGATTTGTTACAAAAGAACTGAACGTATCAAGCAAAAGAGGTTAACTGTTACATGACTTGTGGTTAGAACCAAAGTTATACATTTCACCTTCAAGTTTTTATCTTGAAGCGATGAGAACGACGTGTATTGAGGACCCAATAACCTTCAAGGATGCGTAATTAAGACTTAGTGATGGGATTGATGAACTACAAAAAACTTCACTTCAATCGATTTGTTCCAAAAGGACTGAACGTATCAAGCAAATAAGGTTAACTTTTACATGACTTGTGGTTAGAACCAAAGTTATACATTTTACCTTCAAGTTTTTAACTTGAAGTGATGAGAACGACGTGTACTGAGGACCCAATAACCTTAAAGGACGCGTAATTAAGACTTAGTGAAGGGTTTTATGAACTATAAGAAACTTCACTTCAATCGATTTGTTCCAAAAGAACTGAACGTATCAAGCAAATGAGGTTAACTGTTACATGAATTGTGGTTAGAACCAAAGTTATCCATTTAACCTTCAAGATTTTAACTTGAAGTGATGAGAACGACGTGTATTGACGACCCAATAACCTTCAAAGATGCGTAATTAAGACTTGGTGATGGGTTTGATGAACTATAAAAAACTTCACTTCAATCGATTTGTTCCAAAAGAACTGAAAGTATATGGCAAATGAGGTTAACTGTTACATGACTTGTGGTTAAAACCTAAGTTATCCGTTTCACCTTCAAGGTTTTAACTTGGAGTGATGAGAACGACGTGTATTGAGTACCCAATAACCTTCAAGGATGCGTAATTATGACTTGGTGACGAGTTTGATGAACTATAAAAAACTTCACTTCAATTGATTTGTTGCAAAAGAACTGAACGTATTAAGCAAATGAGGTTAACCGTTACCTGACTTGTGGTTACAACCTAAGTTATCCATTTAACCTTCAAGATTTTAACTTGAAGTGATGAGAACGACGTGTATTGACTACCCAATAACCTTCAAGGATGCGTAATTAAGATTTGGTGATGTGTTTTATTAACTATAAAAAACTTCACTTCAATCGATTTGTTGCAAAAGAACTGAACGTATCAAGCAAATGAGGTTAACTGTTACATAACTTGTGGTTAGAACCTAAGTTATCCATTTCACATTCAAGGTTTTAACTTGAAGATGATGAGAACGACGTGTATTGAGAACACAATAACCTTCAAGAACCCGTAATTAAGACTTAGTGATGGGTTTGATGAACTATAAAAAACTTCAGTTTAATCGATTTGTTCCAAAAGAACTGAACGTATCAAGCAAATGAGGTTAACTGTTATATGACTTGTGGTTAGAACCTAAGTTAATCATATCACCTTCAAGTTTTTAACTTGGATTGATGAGAACGACGTGTATTGAGGACCCATTAACCTTCAAGGACGCGTAATTAAGGCTTAGTGATGGGTTTGATGAACTATAAGAAACTTCAGTTCAATCGATTTGTTACAAAAGAACTGAACGTATCAAGCAAAAGAGGTTAACTGTTACATGACTTGTGGTTAGAACAAAAGTTATACATTTCTCCTTCAAGTTTTTATCTTGAAGTGATGAGAACAACGTGTATTGAGGACCCAATAACCTTCAAGGATGCGTAATTAAGACTTAGTGATGGGTTTGATGAACTACAAAAAAACTTAATTTCAATCGATTTGTTCCAAAAGGACTGAACGTATCAAGCAAATGAGGTTAACTGTTACATTACTTGTGGTTAGAACCAAAGTTATACATTTCACCTTCAAATTTTTAACTTGAAGTGATGAGAACGACGTGTATTGAGGACCCAATAACCTTCAAGAAAGCGTAATTAAGACTTAGTGATGGGTTTGATGAACTATAGGCAACTTCACTTCAATCGATTTGTTCCAAACGAACTGAACGTATCAAGCAAATGAGGTTAACTGTTACATGACTTGTGGTTAGAACCAAAGTTATACATTTGATGTAGTCAAAGGAGCAACTAAGGACAATCAAGAAGCAATAGGGAGCCAAGATCCATTGATGAATATAGGAGGACCAATGACGAGATCAAGAACGAAGAAAATAAACAAAAGACTACAAATTTTAATCAAAGACATCCAAGAAAAGGAATCATCACAAAATGTGCAACGAGCAATAATATTACTAAGTGTTGATGAAGAAGCAAGGACTGGAAAAGAAGCCCAAAACGAAGCCCAAAACGAAGTCTCAAAAATAAAGACTTCCCACATGGTCACCCAACATGGCACTACTCTAGCCCAAGAGTTTTTAACTTCAAAGTTCTTACAAGTGCCACACCATTGGGCTAGGCCCACAATCTGAATTAAACTCGAGACTCACGTTACTTAAACCTAAGTTCCGCGGCCACCATCCACTTGCACCACTTTCCAATTTTCCTTCTCTTATTTTTGGAAACTTTCCTATTGTCTAATTAGGATATTTTGATTATTTCTAATTATGTTATTACCTTATTAGTTTTATCCCTTTGCCTATTTAAGAGAGGCTTGTAATAGATTTTAGGGACTTTTGAATGAATTGATTTTTATTAAGCTTTTGCTTTGAGGTGAGATCCTTATAATTCTCTTCTTGAGTTCTTGGATTAGAACTTGATCTTCTTCAAGTGTATTCTTGAAAAGATCGAACTTGATAGCTTAGGTTCAACCAACGAGTTTGGTTCGGGTCTAGCTACTTTTTCTGATAACTTTGGTTCCATCGCTATCTATCGATTGGGGTCAAGTTCCTTCTTCTTATTCTTTTGAATCAATAAAGGCATTATTCCCTTTGAATTCCGTATTGCGTGTTGGGTCTAAGATCTCTAATATCTTAGGTTCATATCATTTGGTATCAGAGCGAAGGTTCTTCGATTCAAAGAAGCTATCTTTATCATTCTTGTTATTCTTCTTTTCTTCTCCACAAAACCTTTCGATTATTCTATTTTTCGTTTTAGTTCAAAAAAAAAAAAAATCAAAAAAAAAAAAAAATTCCGAAAATTCAAAAAAAAAAAAAAAGCTCTCGTTTGTTAATAACGAGAAACTTCTTTTGTACTGCCAATCGAGAAAGACATATCTTTGCTTGTCTCGAACCCTAGCATCCGAATCTCAAGTCGGATTTCTATTTCTGCAAGTTTGCCGGGTTTCAAAAAAAAATTCGTGAGAATACCTCATTAGTATCGAGGATTCACAACCGGAAACTATTCAAGCTTCTCAAAACGTTATATCCAGAGATCGATTCTAGCAAACACCTTTAGTGGTTTGACTTTAATCTATTCTCGAAAGTTGGATTTTAAGTTTGAAAGTTTGAAATTTTCACGTTATACTTGTTGGATTACATCTTGATTGGGTTCTAACTTTAAGAACCTAAAGAAGAGATTGAGTGGTAAAAGACAAGAGTGTGAGATTATCTTATAAAAGTCAAAATTTCGAGCAAAACACGAGTGAAGTGACATTGAACGAGTGTAAACACGTGAGGGAGAGGAGAGGTCCATTTAAATTTCTGCATTTCAATTCAGTCATTTAAATTTCTGTATTTCAATTCAGTCATTTAAATTTCCGCATTTCAATTCAGTCATTTAAATTTCCGCATTTTAATTCAGTTATTTAGATTTTTATTTCGCAATTTACCTTTTGCGTTATTTATTAAAAAAAAAAAAAAAAAAAGAAAAATTCGGAATCATGAGCGGAGAGGAGAATGAGATTGATATAAAAATGTTCATGAGGGCCATACATGATCAATACGAGGCTCTTAATCGAAGGATGGAACGTTTGGAGATACCGTCACCTACCAATCCTCGTGAAAAAAAGTTTGACGACTACTATGACCATGATGAAAAACCATACCGAAAGGAAAGATACGATAAGAACGATCGAGAAGATGGAGATCTTAGTGATATCAAGGTTAACATCCCAGCCTTTCAAGGGAAAAGTGATCCCGAAGCCTATTTGGAATGGGAAAGGAAAGTCGATTCTTTACTCGAGTATCGAAACTACACGGAGGAAAAAAAAGTTAGGTTGGTCACAATGGAGTTCACCGATTATGCCAGCATTTGGTGGGATCAACTAGTCAAAACTCGGAGACGAAACGGAGAAACCCCAATCCGCACATGGGAAAGTGTAAAAACAATTATGAGAAAAAGGTACGTCCCATCATATTACTATAGGGATTTGTGTCGGAAACTTCAAGGTCTTACTCAAGGATATAAAAGTGTGGAGGAGTATTATAAAGAAATGGAGATGGCCATGATAAAGGCCGATGTTAACGAGGATGGAGAAGCCACAATGGCAAGGTTTGTGGGAGGACTTAATCGAGAGATTGCCGACATAGTAGATTTACAACACTATTTGGACATGGAGGAATTACTACACAAGGCGATCAAAATCGAACGACAACTAAATGCCAAGAAAAGTGCAAAGGTAAACACAGCGTCAAATAGTTCGTGGAAACCAAATTGGAAAGGAGAGAAGCCAAACCCGAGGGAGGACCACAAAGGAAAAATCGTCGCTAATAACTTCAACCCACCTAAAGGAAAGAGCGAGGTTCCAACACTAACTCGGACTAGAGAAGTCAAGTGTTATCGATGCCAAGGAATTGGGCACATTGCATCAAATTGTCCCAATAAGCGTGCAATGGTCTTTTTAGAGAATGGTGATATAGAAAGTGTGAGTTCAAGCGATAACGAGATGCCATCACTCGAAGATTGTAGCGATGTAGACGTGGAGGAACCGGTCAAAGGAGATTTATTAGTCACAAGGAGAGCCTTAAGTGTACAAATTAAGGAGGACGACGACAAAGCCCAAAGGGAAAACATCTTTCATACTAGGTGTCATGTCAACAACAAGGTATGTAGCATGATCATCGATAGCGGAAGTTGCACAAACGTGGCTAGTACATTATTGGTCCAAAAGTTAAATTTGCAAACCAAGCGACACCCAAAGCCGTACAAATTGCAATGGTTGAGCGATTGTGGCGAAATTAAGGTAACAAGACAAGTAAACATCACATTATCAATCGGAAAGTACAAAGATGAGATTTTGTGTGACGTAGTGCCAATGCAAGCAACTCACATCCTATTGGGGAGACCATGGCAATATGATAGAACGGTTAAGCATAACGGCTACAAAAATGAGTATTCGCTTACTCAAAATGGGAGGTTGGTAATACTAAAACCATTACCACCGTGGGAAGCAAGCTTGGATCAAGAGAGGATTGCCAAAGAGATCCAAAATGACAAAAATGGCGTAGTCGAAAATTCAAGCATGAAAGAAGAGAAGAAAAAAGGCGAAAAAGAAAGAGGAGACAAAAAGCCGATGAGAGAAAAGTCATAAATAAAGAGAGCAAAAAAGACAAAGAGGAAGAAAAGAAATTGGAGGAAGGGAAAAGAAACGAGGGAGAAGAGAGAAAAAAGAGTGGACTTGTGAGGAAAGGTGAGGAGATGATTTTGTTACTCTACAAAGATGTTTATTTTTCCACTAACGAACTAACAAATTCTCTTCCCATAAGTGTTACCTCTCTTTTGCAGGAATTTGAAGACGTATTTCCAGAGGAATTACCTAAAGGAGTTCCCCCACTTAGGGGAATCGAGCATCAAATCGATTTCATCCCCGGAGCGACGATCCCAAACCGACCCGCATACCGAGCAAATCCAGAGGAAACCAAGGAAATTCAAAGGCAAGTAGATGAGTTGGTAGAGAAAGGCCTAGTGAAAGAGAGTCTTAGCCCATGCTCGGTTCCGGTTATTTTGGTTCCAAAAAAGGACGGCACTTGGAGAATGTGCGTCGATTGTCGAGCGGTAAATAAAATTACGGTAAAGTATCGACACCCTATTCCTCGTCTTGATGATATGCTTGATGAACTGTATGGTGCATGTATGTTTTCCAAAATTGATTTAAAGAATGGATATTATCAAATTCGCATGAAACAAGGAGATGAATGGAAAACAGCTTTTAAAACAAAATATGGTCTTTATGAATGGTTGGTTATGCCGTTTGGACTATCTAATGCACCGAGCACGTTTATGAGATTGATGAATCATGTTTTAAGGCAATTTATTGGAAAATTTGTTGTGGTCTACTTTGATGATATTTTGGTGTATAGTAAGTCACTTGACGAACATGTTAAGCATTTGAGATCTGTATTTAGTGTGTTAAAATCGAATCTATTGTACGCTAATCTTAAAAAGTGTACCTTTTGCATGGAATCGGTAGTTTTCCTTGGTTTTGTAGTTAGCTCAAAGGGGGTATCCGTAGATGAGGAAAAGATAAGAGCAATCAAGGAATGGCCCACACCAAAGAATGCAAATGAGGTACGTAGCTTTCATGGCTTGGCTAGCTTTTATAGGAGATTTGTAAGAGACTTTAGCACTATTGCGGCACCTATGAATGAGTTAGTTAAAAAGAATATTGCATTTAACTGGACCGAAGTACATGACAAAGCGTTTAATTTGTTAAAGAGAAACTAACTAATGCTCCCCTTCTAGTTTTACCAAATTTTGATAAAACATTTGAAATCGAATGTGACGCGTCGGGAAAGGGAATTGGAGGTGTTTTGATGCAGGAAATGAAGCCGATTGCTTACTTCAGTGAAAAGCTTAGTGGAGCGGCATTAAATTATCCAACATATGACAAGGAACTCTATGCTTTGATAAGGACGTTACAAACATGGCAACACTACTTGTGGCCCAAGGAGTTTATTATTCATTCCGATCACGAGAGTTTGAAGCACCTAAAGTCACAAGGTAAATTGCACAAGAGGCACGCCAAGTGGATGGAATTCATCGAGACCTTTCCATATGTCATCCATTACAAAAAAGGTAAAGACAACGTAGTCGCTGATGCGTTGTCAAGGAGGTACGTTTTAATCACTTCTCTACAATCTAAATTGTTAGGATTTGAATTTATTAAGGATTTGTATGAATCAGATATAGATTTTTGTCATGTATGGAGAGATTGTGAGAAAATTGCATGTGCTGATTATTATAGACATGATGGGTATTTATTTCGAAAGGATAAACTTTGTATACCTAAATGCTCATTACGTGAATTGCTTGTTAGAGAAACACGTGGTGGAGGATTAATGGGACACTTTGGAATTGACAAAACTTTGAATGTCTTGATAGAACATTTCTTTTGGCCAAAAATGAAGCATGATGTTATAACTATTTGTGAAAGATGCATTGAATGTAGGAAGGCAAAGTCAAAGATCAAACCATATGGATTGTATAGTCCTTTACCCGTGCCCGAGCACCCTTGGACGGATATTTCCATGGACTTTGTGTTAGGTTTACCAAGAACACAAGGAGGTAAGGATAGTATTTTTGTGGTTGTGGACCGATTTAGTAAAATGGCACATTTTATAGCATGTTCTAAAACTAATGATGCTACACATATAGCGGATTTATTTTTTAAATGAGGTTAACTGAAAGTATATGGCAAATGAGGTTAACTGTTACATGACTTGTGGTTAAAACCTAAGTTATCCGTTTCACCTTCAAGGTTTTAACTTGGAGTGATGAGAACGACGTGTATTGAGTACCCAATAACCTTCAAGGATGCGTAATTATGACTTGGTGACGAGTTTGATGAACTATAAAAAACTTCACTTCAATCGATTTGTTGCAAAAGAACTGAACGTATTAAGCAAATGAGGTTAACCGTTACCTGACTTGTGGTTACAACCTAAGTTATCCATTTAACCTTCAAGATTTTAACTTGAAGTGATGAGAACGACGTGTATTGACTACCCAATAACCTTCAAGGATGCGTAATTAAGATTTGGTGATGTGTTTTATTAACTATAAAAAACTTCACTTCAATCGATTTGTTGCAAAAAAACTGAACGTATCAAGCAAATGAGGTTAACTGTTACATAACTTGTGGTTAGAACCTAAGTTATCCATTTCACATTCAAGGTTTTAACTTGAAGATGATGAGAACGACGTGTATTGAGAACACAATAACCTTCAAGAACCCGTAATTAAGACTTAGTGATGGGTTTGATGAACTATAAAAAACTTCAGTTTAATCGATTTGTTCCAAAAGAACTGAACGTATCAAGCAAATGAGGTTAACTGTTATATGACTTGTGGTTAGAACCTAAGTTAATCATATCACCTTCAAGTTTTTAACTTGGAGTGATGAGAACGACGTGTATTGAGGACCCATTAACCTTCAAGGACGCGTAATTAAGACTTAGTGATGGGTTTGATGAACTATAAGAAACTTCAGTTCAATCGATTTGTTACAAAAGAACTGAACGTATCAAGCAAAAGAGGTTAACTGTTACATGACTTGTGGTTAGAACAAAAGTTATACATTTCTCCTTCAAGTTTTTATCTTGAAGTGATGAGAACAACGTGTATTGAGGACCCAATAACCTTCAAGGATGCGTAATTAAGACTTAGTGATGGGTTTGATGAACTACAAAAAAACTTAACTTCAATCGATTTGTTCCAAAAGGACTGAACGTATCAAGCAAATGAGGTTAACTGTTACATTACTTGTGGTTAGAACCAAAGTTATACATTTCACCTTCAAATTTTTAACTTGAAGTGATGAGAACGACGTGTATTGAGGACCCAATAACCTTCAAGAAAGCGTAATTAAGACTTAGTGATGGGTTTGATGAACTATAGGCAACTTCACTTCAATCGATTTGTTCCAAACGAACTGAACGTATCAAGCAAATGAGGTTAACTGTTACATGACTTGTGGTTAGAACCAAAGTTATACATTTTACCTTCAAGTTTTTAACTTGAAGTGATGAGAACGACGTGTACTGAGGACCCAATAACCTTCAAGGACGCGTAATTAAGACTTAGTGATGTGTTTAATGAACTATAAAAAACTTCACTTCAATCGATTTTTTTCAAAAGGATTGAACGTATCAAGCAAATGAGGTTAACTGTTACATTACTTGTGGTTAGAACCAAAGTTATACATTTCACCTTCAAATTTTTAACTTGAAGTGATGAGAACGACGTGTATTGAGGACCCAATAACCTTCAAGAAGCGTAATTAAGACTTAGTGATGGGTTTGATGAACTATAGGCAACTTCACTTCAATCGATTTGTTCCAAAAGAACTGAACGTATCAAGCAAATGAGGTTAACTGTTACATTGACTTGTGGTTAGAACCAAAGTTATACATTTTACCTTCAAGTTTTTAACTTGAAGTGATGAGAACGACGTGTACTGAGGACCCAATAACCTTCAAGGACGCGTAATTACGACTTGGTGATGGGTTTGATGAATTATAAAAAACTTCACTTCAATCGATTTTTTTCAAAAGGATTGAACGTATCAAGCAAATGAGGTTAACTGTTACATGAATTGTGGTTAGAAACAAAGTTATCCTTTTCACCTTCAAGATTTTAACTTGAAGTGATGAGAACGACGTGTATTGACGACCCAATAACCTTCAAGGACGCGTAATTAAGACTTAGTGATGGGTTTGATTAACTATAAGAAACTTCACTTCAATCGATTTGTTCCAAAAGAACTGGACGTATCAAGCAAATGAGGTTAACTGTTACATGACTTGTGGTTAGAACCAAAGTTATACATTTCACCTTCAAGTTTTTAACTTGAAGAGATGAGAACAACGTGTATTGAGGACCTAATAACCTTCAAGGACGCGTAATTAAGACTTAGGGTTGGGTTTGATGAACTATAAGAAACTTCACTTCAATCGATTTGTTCCAAAAGAACTGAACGTATCAAGCAAATGAGGTTCACTGTTACATGACTTGTGGTTAGAACCAAAGTTATACATTTCACCTTCAAGTTTTTAACTTGACGTGATGAGAACGACGTGTATTGAGGACCCAATAACCTTCAAGGATGCGTAATTAAGACATAGTGATGGGTTTGATGAACTATAAGAAACTTCACTTCAATCGATTTGTTCCAAAAGAACTGAACGTATCAAACAAATGAGGTTAACTGTTACATGAGTTGTGGTTTGAATGTAAGTTATCAATTTCACCTTCAAGTTTTTAACTTGGAGTGATGAGAACGACCTGTATTGAGGACCCAATAACCTTCAAGGACGCGTAATTAAGACTTAGTGATAGGTTTGATTAACTATAAGAAACTTCACTTCAATCGATTTGTTCCAAAAGAACTGGACGTATCAAGCAAATAAGGTTAACTGTTACATGACTTGTGGTTAGAACCAAAGTTATACATTTCACCTTCAAGTTTTTAACTTGAAGAGATGAGAACGACGTGTATTGAGGACCTAATAACCTTCAAGGACGAGTAATTAAGACTTAGTGATGGATTTGATGCACTATAAGAAACTTCACTTCAAACGATTTGTTCCAAAAGAACTTAACCTATCAAGCAAACGAGTTTAACAGTTACATGACTTGTGGTTAGAACCAAAGTTATACATTTCACCTTCAAGTTTTTAACTTGAAGTGATGAGAACGACGTGTATTGACTACCCAATAACCTTCAAGGACGCATAATTAAGACTTAGTGATGGTTTTGATGAACTATAAGAAACTTCACTTCAATCAATTTGTTCCAAAAGAACTGAACGTATCAAGCAAATGAGGTTAACTGTTACATGACTTGTGGTTAGAACCAAAGTTATACAATTCACCTTCAAGTTTTAAACTTTAAGTGATGCGAACGACGTGTATTGAGGACCCAATAACCTTCAAGGACGCGTAATTAAGACTTAATGATGGGTTTGATGAACTATAAGAAACTTTACTTCAATCGATTTGTTCCAAAAGAACTGAACTTATCAAGCAAATGAGGTTAACTGTTACATGACTTGTGGTTAGAACGAAAGTTATACATTTCACCTTCAAGTTTTTAACTTGAAGATGATGAGAACGACGTGTATTGAGGACCCTAATAACCTTCAAGGACGAGTAATTAAGACTTAGTGATGGATTTGATGCACTATAAGAAACTTCACTTCAACGATTTGTTCCAAAAGAACTGAACCTATCAAGCAAAGAGGTTAACTAGTTACATGACTTGTGGTTAGAACCAAAGTTATACATTTCACCTTCAAGTTTTTAACTTGAAGTGATGAGAACGACGTGTATTGACTACCCAATAACCTTCAAGGACGCATAATTAAGACTTAGTGATGGTTTTGATGAACTATAAGAAACTTCACTTCAATCAATTTGTTCCAAAAGAACTGAACGTATCAAGCAAATGAGGTTAACTGTTACATGACTTGTGGTTAGAACCAAAGTTATACAATTCACCTTCAAGTTTTAACTTTAAGTGATGCGAACGACGTGTATTGAGGACCCAATAACCTTCAAGGACGCGTAATTAAGACTTAATGATGGGTTTGATGAACTATAAGAAACTTTACTTCAATCGATTTGTTCCAAAAGAACTGAACTTATCAAGCAAATGAGGTTAACTGTTACATGACTTGTGGTTAGAACGAAAGTTATACATTTCACCTTCAAGGTTTTAACTTGGAGTGACGAGAACGACGTGTATTGTGGACCCAATAACCTTCAAGGATGCGTAATTAAGACTTAGGGATGGGTTTGATGAACTATAAGAAACTTCACTTCAATTGATTTGTTCCAAAAGAACTGAACGTATCAAGCAAATGAGGTTAACTGTTGCATGACTCGTAGTTAGAATCTAAATTACCCATTTCACCTTCAAAGTTTTAACTTGGAGTGACGAGAACGACGTGTATTGTGGACCCAATAACCTTCAAGGATGCGTAATTAAGACTTAGGGATGGGTTTGATGAACTATAAGAAACTTCACTTCAATTGATTTGTTGCAAAAGAACTGAACGTAACAAGCAAAAGAGGTTAACTGTTGCATGACTTGTAGTTAGAATCTAAATTACCCATTTTACATTCAAGAGTTTAACTTGGAATGATTAGAACGACGTGTATTGAGGACCCAATAACCTTCAAGAACGCGAAATTAAGACTTACTTATGGGTTTGATGAACTATATGAAACTTCACTTCAATCGATTTTTTCCAAAAGAACTAAACGTGTCAAGCAAATGAGGTTAACTGCTGCATGACTTGTGGTTAGAATCTAAATTATCCATTTCAGCTTCAAGGATTTAACTTGGAGTGGTGAAAACGACGTGTATTGAGGACCCAATAACCTTCAAGGACGCGTAATGAAGACTTAGGGATTGGTTTGGTGAACTATAACAAACTTCACTTCAATCGATTTGTTCCAAAGGAATTGAACGTATCAAGCAAATGAGGTTAACTGTTGCATGACTTGTGGTTAGAATCTAAATTATCTATTTCACCTTCGAGGTTTTAACTTGGAGTGATGAGAACGACGTGTATTGAGGACCCAATAACCTTCAAGGACGCGTAATTAAGACTTAGTTATGGGTTTGATGAAATATAAGAAACTTCACTTCAATCGATTTGTTCCAAAAGAACTGAACGTATCAAGCAAATAAGGTTAACTGTTTCATGACTTGTGGTTAGAATCTAAATTATCCATTTCACCTTTAAGGTTTTAACTTGGAGTGATGAGAACGACGTGTATTGAGGACCCAATAACCTTCAAGGACGCGTAATTAAGACATAGGGATGGTTTTGATGAACTATAAGAAACTTCACTTCAATCGATTTGTTCCAAAAGAACTTAACGTATCAAGCAAATGAGGTTAACTGTTGCATCACTTGTGGTTAGAATCTAAATTATCCAATTCACTTTCAAGGTTTTAACTTGGAGTGATGAGAACGACGTGTATTGAGGACCCAATAACCTTCAAGGACGCGTAATTAAGACTTAGGGATGAGTTTGATGAACTATAAGAAACTTCACTTCACTCGATTTGTTCCAAAAGAACTAAAACATATTGATCAAATAAAGTTAACTGTTGCATGACTTGTGGTTAGAATCTAATAATCCATTTCACCTTCAAGTTTTTAACTTAAAGTGATGAAAACGACGTGTATTGAGGACCCAATAATCTTCAAGGACGCGTAATTAAGACTTAGTTATGGGTTTGATGAACTATAAGAAACTTCACTTCAATAGATTTGTTCCAAAAGAACTGAACGTATCAAGCAAATGAGGTTAACTGTTGCATGACTCGTAGTTAGAATCTAAATTACCCATTTCACCTTCAAAGTTTTAACTTGGAGTGACGAGAACGACGTGTATTGTGGACCCAATAACCTTCAAGGATGCGTAATTAAGACTTAGGGATGGGTTTGATGAACTATAAGAAACTTCACTTCAATTGATTTGTTCCAAAAGAACTGAACGTAACAAGCAAAAGAGGTTAACTGTTGCATGACTTGTAGTTAGAATCTAAATTACCCATTTTACATTCAAGAGTTTAACTTGGAATGATTAGAACGACGTGTATTGAGGACCCAATAACCTTCAAGAACGCGAAATTAAGACTTACTTATGGGTTTGATGAACTATATGAAACTTCACTTCAATCGATTTTTTCCAAAAGAACTAAACGTGTCAAGCAAATGAGGTTAACTGCTGCATGACTTGTGGTTAGAATCTAAATTATCCATTTCAGCTTCAAGGTTTTAACTTGGAGTGATGAAAACGACGTGTATTGAGGACCCAATAACCTTCAAGGACGCGTAATGAAGACTTAGGGATTGGTTTGGTGAACTATAACAAACTTCACTTCAATCGATTTGTTCCAAAGGAATTGAACGTATCAAGCAAATGAGGTTAACTATTGCATGACTTGTGGTTAGAATCTAAATTATCCATTTCACCTTCGAGGTTTTAACTTGGAGTGATGAGAACGACGTGTATTGAGGACCCAATAACCTTCAAGGACGCGTAATTAAGACTTAGTTATGGGTTTGATGAAATATAAGAAACTTCGCTTCAATCGATTTGTTCCAAAAGAACTGAACGTATCAAGCAAATAAGGTTAACTGTTGCATGACTTGTGGTTAGAATCTAAATTATCCATTTCACCTTTAAGGTTTTAACTTGGAGTGATGAGAACGACGTGTATTGAGGACCCAATAACCTTCAAGGACGCGTAATTAAGACATAGGGATGGTTTTGATGAACTATAAGAAACTTCACTTCAATCGATTTGTTCCAAAAGAACTTAACGTATCAAGCAAATGAGGTTAACTGTTGCATCACTTGTGGTTAGAATCTAAATTATCCAATTCACTTTCAAGGTTTTAACTTGGAGTGATGAGAACGACGTGTATTTAGGACCCAATAACCTTCAAGGACGCGTAATTAAGACTTAGGGATGAGTTTGATGAACTATAAGAAACTTCACTTCACTCGATTTGTTCCAAAAGAACTAAAACATATTGATCAAATAAAGTTAACTGTTGCATGACTTGTGGTTAGAATCTAATAATCCATTTCACCTTCAAGTTTTTAACTTAAAGTGATGAAAACGACGTGTATTGAGGACCCAATAATCTTCAAGGACGCGTAATTAAGACTTAGTTATGGGTTTGATGAACTATAACAAACTTCACTTCAATTGATTAGTTCCAAAGGAACTGAACGTATCAAGCAAATGAGGTTAACTGTTGCATGAGTTGTGGTTAGAATCTAAATTATCCATTTCATCTTCAAGGTTTTAACTTGGAGTGATGAGAACGACGTGTATTGAGGACCCAATAACCTTCAAGGACGCGTAATTAAGACTTAGTTTTGGGTTTGATGAACTATAAGAAACTTCACTTCAATCGATTTGTTCCAAAAGAACTGAACGTATCAAGCAAATGAGGTTAACTGTTGCATGACTTGTGGTTAGAATCTAAATTATCCATTTCACCTTTAAGGTTTTAACTTGGAGTGATGAGAACGACGTGTATTGAGGACCCAATAACCTTCAAGGACGCGTAATTAAGACATAGGGATGGTTTTGATGAACTATAAGAAACTTCACTTCAATCGACTTGTTCCAAAAGAACTTAACGTATCAAGCAAATGAGGTTAACTGTTGCATCACTTGTGGTTAGAATCTAAATTATCCATTTCACTTTCAAGGTTTTAACTTGGAGTGATGAGAACGACGTGTATTGAGGACCCAATAACCTTCAAGGACGCGTAATTAAGACTTAGGGATGAGTTTGATGAACTATAAGAAACTTCACTTCACTCGATTTGTTCCAAAAGAACTAAAACATATTGATCAAATAAAGTTAACTGTTGCATGACTTGTGGTTAGAATCTAATAATCCATTTCACCTTCAAGTTTTTAACTTGAAGTGATGAGAACGACGTGTATTGAGGACCCAATAACCTTCAAGGACGCATAATTAAGACTTAGTGATGGGTTTGATGAACTATAAGAAACTTCACTTAAATCGATTTGTTACAAAAGAACTGAATGTATCAAGCAAATGAGGTTAACTATTACATGACTTGTGGTTATAACCAAAGTTATACAATTCACCTTCAAGTTTTTAACTTGAAGTGATGAGAACGACGTGTATTGAGGACCCAATAACCTTCAAGGACGCGTAATTGAGATTTAGTGATGGGTTTGATGAACTATAAGAAACTTTACTTCAATCGATTTATTCCAAAAGAACTGAACGTATCAAGCAAATGAGGTTAACTGTTACATGACTTGTGATTAGAACCAAAGTTATACATTTCACCTTCAAGTATTGAACTTGGAGTGATGAGAACGACGTGTATTGAGGACCCATTTATCTTCAAGGACGCGTAATTAAGACTTAGTTATGGGTTTGATGAACTATAAAAAACTTCACTTCAATCGATTTGTTCCAAAAGAACTGAACGTATAAAGCAAACGAGTTTAACTGTTACATGACTTGTGGTTAGAACCAAAGTTATACATTTCACCTTCAAGTTTTTAACTTGAAGTGATGAGAACGACGTGTATTGAGGACCCAATAAACTTCAAGGACGCGTAATTAAGACTTAGTGATGGGTTTGATGAACTATAAGAAACTTCACTTCAATCGATTTGTTCCAAAAGAACTGAACGTATCAAGCAAATGAGGTTAACTGTTACATGACTTGTGGTTAGAACCAAAGTTATACATTTCACCTTCAAGTTTTTAACTTGAAGTGATTAAAACGACGTGTATTGAGGACCCATTAACCTTCAAGGACTCGTAATTAAGACTTAGAGTTGGGTTTGATGAACTATAAGAAACTTCACTTCAATCGATTTGTTCCAAAAGAACTGAACGTATCAAGCAAATGAGGTTAACTGTTGCATGACTTGTGGTTAGAATCTAAATTATCATTTCACCTTCAAGGTTTTAACATGGAGTGATGAAAACGACGTGTATTGAGGACACAATTAACCTTCAAGTACGCGTAATTAAGACTTAGTTATGGGTTTGATGAACTATAAGAAACTTCACTTCAATCGGTTTGTAGCAAAACAACTGAACGTATCAAGCAAATGAGGTTAACTGCTGCATGACTTGTGGTTAGAATCTAAATTATCCATTTCACCTTCAAGGTTTTAACTTGGAGTGATGAGAACGACGTGTATTGAGGACCCAATAACCTTCAAGGATGCGTAATGAAGACTTAGGGATGGGTTTGGTGAACTATAAGAAACTTCACTTCAATCGATTTGTTCCAAAAGAACTGAACGTATCAAGCAAATAAGGTTAACTGTTATATGACTTGTGGTTAGAACCAAAGTTATACATTTCACCTTCAAGATTTTAACTTAAAGTGATGAGAACGACGTGTATTGAGGACCCAATAACCTTCACGGACGCGTAATTAAGACTTAGTTATGGGTTTGATGAACTATAAGTAACTTCACTTCAATCGATTTGTTCCAAAAGAACTGAACGTATCAAGCAAATGAGGTTAACTGCGGAATGATTTGTGGTTACAATCTAAATTATCCATTTCACATTCAAGGTTTTAACTTGGAGTGATGAGAACGACGTGTATTGAGGACCCAATAACCTTTAAGGACGTGTAATTAAGACTTAGGGATGGGTTTGATGAACTATAAGAAACTTCACTTCGATCGATTTGTTCCAAAAGAACTGAACGTATCAAGCAAATGAGGTTAACTGTTGCATGACTTGTGGTTAGAATCTAAATTATCCATTTCACCTTCAAGGTTTTAACTTGGAGTGATGAGAACGACGTGTATTGAGGACCCAATAACCTTCAAGGACGCGTAATTAACACATAGGGATGGTTTTGATGAACTATAAGAAACTTCACTTCAATTGATTTGTTCCAAAAGAACTGAACGTATCAAGCAAATGAGGTTAACTGTTACATCACTTGTGGTTAGAATCTAAATTATCCATTTCACTTTCAAGGTTTTAACTTGGAGTGATGAGAACGACGTGTATTGAGGACCCAATAACCTTCAAGGACGCGTAATTAAGACTTAGGGATGAGTTTAATGAACTATAAGAAACTTCACTTCACTCGATTTGTTCCAAAAGAACTAAAACATATCGATCAAATAAAGTTAACTGTTGCATGACTTGTGGTTAGAATCTAATAATCCATTTCACCTTCAAGTTTTTAACTTGAAGTGATGAGAACGACTTGTATTGAGGACCCAATAACCTTCAAGGACGCATAATTAAGACTTAGTGATGGGTTTGATGAACTATAAGAAACTTCATGTAATATCCGGCTTGTACGGACATTTGAATATATTAGATTATATTGATATTTTGATAAAACGCGGCATTTTCAGTAAATATGTCAAATCAGGTCCGTTTTATAAAAAGAAAGCGTCATTACGATCCTAACGACTAATTGGAATTTTAAGGAATTTATCGGAATTTTCGGAGACTAAACACTATATTCCGAGTAATTACCACCATCGTAAAGTAATTGACGTTTTAGTAAAAATAGCGAATGAAGTCCAAATTACGAACGAACAGTTTTAATAAAGCCCTGGCAATGAATAGGAGTTATTGGCAAAATATGGAGTTTTCGAGAATCCGAATCGTCAGACGATTAACGAAACGAACGACGAGATAAATAGATTTAAGTAAGAAGGGCAAAATAGTAATTTGCAAAGTAATTTTTATAAAAACATCAC
The DNA here is from genome assembly GCA_022432975.1 of Begonia masoniana. Taxonomy (NCBI): domain Eukaryota; kingdom Viridiplantae; phylum Streptophyta; class Magnoliopsida; order Cucurbitales; family Begoniaceae; genus Begonia; species Begonia masoniana. The sequence continues at coordinate 54,665,531 of CM039504.1, read as the reverse complement.
AAACCCCTCTATTCTCTTCATTTCTTCTTCTCCTCTGCCCGCGCCAAGAACAGAGAGCGATTTCCTCTCTCGGCCGCCTAGGGTTCCAACGGTTTTCGACCTCCGTTCTCCTCCGTTTTTCCTCCGTTCCTCGTCATTTCTTCTCCTCTCGCTACCCTCGGTATGTAGCTTTAGTCTTGGGTCGTTTATTTCGAGTTTTGGTTCGATGTAGGGTTAGGGTTTAAATTAGGTTTTCCATTTAAAACGCGATTTAGGCTTCGTAATTAATAGGTTAGCTATAATTACGTATATATTGAACGTATTGAATGTTATTGGACGAAGAAAAGTCGAATTGCGAAAAAGTTATAAATTGGTAAAATTTCGGGTTTTAGGGAAAAACTCGTTATTTGAGAACTTGGATAATCGAGCTTTAATGAACGTTCGAAATGCTCTAATTAGCTAAGTGGAGAATTTAGGAGAATTCGCTAGTTAAGGATTTTGTAATTTGGACGTTTATAGTTTAAATCGGTTCTAACTATGAATATCGTGTTTTCTCACAGACACACGACTCCCGTGGACGAAGCTAGCGATTTAGTGCGCTCCAGGTAAGTTTTCGTGACTTACTTTGACCCAAAGGTCTGCACCATACTCCGTCGTCATCTCGAGAATACTCGAGGAACTGTTTGTTTTATGTTATTCTGGTTGGGTAGTTAGGTTAGTTGTTTATAGGTTCTGCTTTACTGTCATGAATGTATGCACGTTGGTTGTTTACTTTCTGCCTATATGAACTGTTCATGCATCACGGATTTCAAATGTCATGAAAATGGATTTCCGCACGCGTTTTACGAAAAGACAGGTAATCTGTAATTAATGAACGTAATCTGTAATTAATGAATGTAATATGTTTCTGGTTACGCGAGGTGGGGCTCAGGCATGGCTGTAGGGTTTTTGAGCATGTACCCCCCCCCCCCCCCATCTAAGTGGAAAGTGGTAGTTCGACCGCGGAATGTATCCTTTCCAATTAGTGGGCTGAGATCTCGGTGACAATTCTGTCTGTGACGTAATGTATCTGTAAATGTATCTGTAAATGAATCTGTAAAGGCATTGGTAAATGAATCTGAATTGGTAATCTGAACGTTTTCTGAATGGCATACGCACGCATGCATGCATCTGCATTTACGTAGCTTACTGAGATTTCAATATCTCATATGTGTCTGTATGGTGTAGGTAATCTCTTAGGAGATATTGAACCAGGTGAGGACGACGTTCCTCCTCCTGACGAGGAATGCAGTTGATGGATGATGGCTGTGGGAGTGCGCTGGGGCAGTCGAGGCGCGATATGACCCGTGGGGATGTATGTCTGAACTCTGGGTTTATTTTGGGATGTTTTGAGTTGATAATTGTATAGTATACTTAGGTTGTTTGGATCTGGATAGGGACTAGATAACGTTTTGGTAATTGTATGTAAAATGTTTTGGTTTAAACTGTTTAATGAATGTTTTGGAAATGTTTTGATTGGTTTTAGGTTGATACGGTTATGCTCGATGTTTAGAGCTATCCACGCAGTTGGACTTCGCAAAGTCCGACTCGAGTCGATTGAGTTTAGAATACGTTTAAATTGGATTTAAGTAGATTTAAGTTGTGAGTTATATGGAAATTTGGTGTAAAGAAAAGGAGGTTTGCTCTCTGGAAATCGGATTCCAGAGAGCGAACAGATATGTTAAATGCTGTAAAAAATGATAAGTGTTGATAAGTGTTGAAGGGTGGAAGTTTGAAGGAGGATCGCTGCATAGCATGCAGCGATCGATTTCTGCTGAAAAGCAGAAATCGATCGCTTGCTGCATGCAAGCATGCAGCGATCGATTTCTGCTTTTCAGCAGAAATCGATCGCTTGCATGCAAGCAAGCAGCAGCGATCGATTTCGGCTGAAAAGCAGAAATCGATCGCATGCAGCGATCGATCTCTGTATTTTACAGAGATCGATCGCTGCCTCCTCCGATTCTGCCCCTCCTTTAGTTTTTATTAAATATTTAAATGTTTTAAGTTTTATTTATTAATAGTTTTAGTTTATATTTGAAACGATTTACCAAACGAAGTTCGATTTCGATTCCGGTTTCGGTTTCGATTTCAATTCCGCTTTAACGTTAGGTTTTAAAGTTTTATTTTAAAAATGTAAAATAGAAATGAAAAATTTATACGGGTAAATGGGTACGGACTTAGGGGTGTTACACTTCACTTCAATCGATTTGTTACAAAAGAACTGAATGTATCAAGCAAATGAGGTTAACTGTTACATGACTTGTGGTTATAACCAAAGTTATACAATTCACCTTCAAGGTTTTAACTTGGAGTGATGAGAACGACGTGTATTGACGACCCATTAACCTTCAAGGACGCGTAATTAAGACTTAGTGATGGGTTTGATGAACTCTAAGAAACTTTACTTCAATCGATTTATTCCAAAAGAACTAAACGTATCAAGCAAATGAGGTTAACTGTTACATGACTTGTGGTTAGAACCAAAGTTATACATTTCACCTTCAAGTATTTAACTTGAAGTGATGAGAACGACGTGTATTTAGGACCTAATAATTTTAAAGGACGCGTAATTAAGACTTAGTGATGGTTTGATGAACTATAAAAAACTTCATCTCAATCGATTTGTTCCAAAAGAACTAAACGTATCAAGCAAATGAGGTTAACTGTTACATGACTTGTGGTTAGAACCAAAGTTATACATTTCACCTTCAAGTTTTTAACTTGAAGTGATGAGAACGACGTGTATTGAGGACCCAATAACCTTCAAGGACGCGTAATTAAGATTTAGTGATGGGTTTGATGAAGTATAAGAAACTTCATTTCAATCGATTTGTTCCAAAAGAACTGAACGTATCAAGCAAATGAGGTTAACTGTTACATGACTTGTGGTTAGAACCAAAGTTATACATTTCACCTTCAAGTTTTTAACTTGAAGTGATTAAAACGACGTGTATTGAGGACCCAATAACCTTCAAGGACTCGTAATTAAGACTTAGAGTTGGGTTTGATGAACTATAAGAAACTTCACTTCAATCAATTTGTTCCAAAAGAACTGAACGTATCAAGCAAAGAGGTTAACTGCGGAATGACTTGTGGTTACAATCTAAATTATCCATTTCACCTTCAAGGTTTTAACTTGGAATGATGAGAACGACGTGTATTGAGGACCCAATAACCTTCAAGGACGGGTAATGAAGACTTAGGGATGGGTTGGTGAACTATAACAAACTTCACTTCAATCGATTTGTTCCAAAGGAACTGAACGTATCAAGCAAATGAGGTTAATTGTTGCATGACTTGTGGTTAGAATCTAAATTATCCATTTCACCTTCAAGGTTTTAACTTGGAGTGATGAGAACGACGTGTATTGAGGACCCAATAATCTTCAAGGACGCGTAATTAAGACTTAGTTATGGGTTTGATGAACTATAAGAAACTTTACTTCAATCGATTTGTTCCAAAAGAACTTAACATATCAAGCAAACGAGTTTAACAGTTACATGACTTGTGGTTAGAACCAAAGTTATACATTTCACCTTCAAGTTTTTAACTTGAAGTGATGAGAACGACGTGTATTGAGGACCTAATAACCTTAAAGGACGCGTAATTAAGACTTAGTGATGGTTTGATGAACTATAAAAAACTTCATCTCAATCGATTTGTTCCAAAAGAACTGAACGTATCAAGCAAATGAGGTTAACTATTACATGACTTGTGGTTAGAACCAAAGTTATAAATTTCACCTTCAAGTTATTAACTTGAAGTGATGAGAACGACGTGTATTGAGGACGCAATAACCTTCAAGGACGTGTAATTAACATTTAGTTATGGGATTGATGAACTATAAGAAACTTCACTTCAATCGATTTGTTCCAAAAGAACTGAACGTATCAAGCAAATGAGGTTAACTGTTACATGACTTGTGGTTATAACCAAAGTTATACATTTCACCTTCAAGTTTTTAACTTGAAGTGATGAGAACGACGTGTATTGAGGACCCAATAACCTTCAAGGACGCGTAATTAAGACTTAGGGATGGTTTTGATGAACTATAAGAAACTTCACTTCAATCGATTTTGTGATAACCCGAATGTGCACGTATGGTACGATGGCTGCACGAACCGGAACCCGGATGGCGGTACGTCTTCGCGGGCGAACCGGAAGGTGACAGGCCGTACAGAGGGGGTCGTCACAATCCCACATCGCTTGGGGAAGTATGTGGAAATGAAACATATGTAAGAGATCCCTCCCAACATAGTAAGCGTTTTGGAGCATGATTGGCAACGGATCCCATAAGAACTCCGAAGTTTAAAGTGCTTCGGCGAGAGCAATTCCAGGTTGAATGACCTTCCGGGAAGTTCTCGCCAAACAAAGCCGTGAGGGGAGGATATTGGGCTACGACCCAATCCCCAGAGCGGACAATATCTTGCTGGGATACGGGGTCGTTACAAATGGTATCAGAGCCTGTACACAACCGGAAATGTGGCCAACGAGGACGTTGGGCCCCCCGAGGGGGGGTGATTGTGATGTCCCGAATGTGCACGTATGGTACGATGGCTGCACGAACCGGAACCCGGATGGCGGTACGTCCGCGCGGGCGAACCGGAAGGTGACAGGTCGTAAAGAGGGGGTCGTCACAATCCCACATCGCTTGGGGAAGTATGTGGAAATGAAACATATGTAAGAGATCCCTCCCAACATAGTAAGACGTGTTTTGGAGCATGATTGGCAACGGATCCCATAAGAACTCCGAAGTTAATAGTGCTTCGGCGAGAGCAATTCGAGGTTGGGTGACCTTCCGGGAAGTTCTCGCCAAACAAAGCCGTGAGGGGAGGATATTGGGCTACGGCCCAATCCCCAGAGCGGACAATATCTTGTTGGGATACGGGGTCGTTACAGATTTGTTCCAAAAGAACTGAACGTATCAAGCAAATTAGGTTAACTGTTGCATCACTTGTGGTTAGAATCTAAATTATCCATTTCACTTTCAAGGTTTTAACTTGGAGTGATGAGAACGACGTGTATTGAGGACCCAATAACCTTCAAGGACGCGTAATTAAGACTTAGGGATGGGTTTGATGAACTATAAGAAACTTCACTTCAATCGATTTGTTCCAAAAGAACTGAACGTATCAAGCAAATGAGGTTAACTGTTACATGACTTGTGGTTAGAACCAAAGTTATACAATTCACCTTCAAGTTTTTAACTTGAAGTGATGAGAACGACGTGTATTGAGGACCTAATAACCTTCAAGGACGCGTAATTATGACTTAGTGATGGGTTTGATGAACTATAAGAAACTTTACTTCAATCGATTTTTTCCAAAAGAACTGAACGTATCAGGCAAATGAGGTTAACTGTTACCTGACTTATGGTCATAGTTGTAATATCCGGCTCGTACGGATTTTTTAAGAATACTATTATTATATTATTGGATGACATTTTTGTAAATACGTCAAATCAAGTCCGTTTTTCAAAAAGAAAGCGTCGTTACGATCCTAACGAATAATTGGAATTTTAAATAAATTTTGAGAATTTTCGGATTTTAGACGTTATATTCTGAGTAAATACGCTTCTCGTAATGTAAAGGACGTTTTAGTAAAAATAATAAATGAAGTCCGAATCGCGAACGGACAGTTTTAATAAATCCTTGGCAATGAATAGGAGTTATTGGCAAAATATGGAACTTTCGAGAATCCGAATTGTTAGCCGATTAACGAGACGAAGGATGAAACAAGAGTTAAGGGCATTTTGGTAATCTGCCAACCCAATTTCATAAAATCACAAGCCTTCCTTCTCTCCCTCACCTTCTCCCTTCTCCTCTGTTTCACGAAAACGACAGAGAACCCTTCCTTCACGAAAAGCTCTCGGCCGACGGCGATTTCTCGACGATCCGACCTCCGTTCCTCCTCCGTTCTTCGTGATTTCTTCCCCAATCGCAATCCTAGGTACGAATCTATGATTCTAGAGCTTTAGTTTTCAGTTTTCGGACCGGTTTAGCGTTAGGTTCCGTTTAGGGTTTCGGTAAAAAACGCGAATTAGGGTTCGTAATTTATAGGTTAGCCGTGATTAAGTATATATTGAACGTATTGGACGTTATTGGACGAAGTTAAATCAATTTGTGAAAAAGTTAAAAATGTTTAGATTTTCGGGTTTTTAGGAAAAACTCGTTAATTGAGGTTGTGGGCTATCGAGCATTAATTGACGTTCTAAATGCTTCGATTAGCTAAGTTAAGAAATTAGGAGAATTCTTTAGTTAAGGTTTGCTAATTTGGACATTAATAGCTTAAATTGGTTTTAACGACGAATATCGTGTTTTACCTCAGACGTACGACTCCCGTGGACGAAGCTTGAAGTTCAGTGCGCTCAAGGTAAGTTCTCGTGACTTACTCTGGCCGATTGGCCTACACCGTAATTCGATGTCGCGTCGAGGATCTAAATGGATTGTTTGTTTTAAATTGCTTTGATGGGTAGTTAGGTTTAGTCTTTTACAGGTTATAGGTTATGCTTTTGTAGTCTTTGATGGTATATATATGTTGATTGTTTACTTTACGTCTATATTGAACTGTTCATGCATCATGGTTTTAAAAACGACATGAAAATGGATTTATGCACGGATTTCATGAAAAGAACATGCATCGTAAAGGCAAGTAAAGTATCACAGTAAACAACCATGGCATGGGGTTATCGGGGATGAGGTTCAGACCTGGCGTTCTGTGGTGAGCGGGTTTCCCTCCCTTCAGATGGTGTGGGCTGTCTAACCGCTGGACGTGCCCTATCTATCTGTCGAGCGTTTCCGATAACCATAGACTGACACGTACTTATATATGAACTGACATGGACTGTTTTCATAGCTTGAGCATGCATGACCACACATTTGCATTTACGTAGAACTTACTAAGATTTTTATCTCATAGCGTGTATTATGGTGTAGGTGACGTCTTAGGTGACATCGAGCCAGGTGAGGATGAGATCCCTCCACCTGAGACATGACTCGGTTGATGGATGATGCTTGCGGTGGTGTGCTGTAAAGTCGATGCTTTACCGACCCGTGGGGGACGTATGTATAGATTTTGAGGGTGCTGGGTTATTTTGAGGAAATATGTATAATGTTAGAACATATTAGGATGTTTGGAATCTGATATTAGATAGGTTTAATGTTTTTAAACGTTTTTGGAGCTGTTTTATAATTGTTTGGAAAAATCTATTTTGGAACTGCGTGGTAAATTGAAAACAGGAAGGATTGTCGATTTTTAAACGTATCCACGCGGTTTGTTTTTACGAAAGTATGGTGTGAGTTTAGGAAGTTTAACCGTGAGGAAAAGAATGAAAATGGAATGAGGTATCGCTTGAATTGTATGAAAATGTATGTTGAATTGTATGAAAATGTAGGTTGGATTGCTCTCTGGAATCTCGGATTCCAGAGAGAAACAAAAGAAACTGGTCACTGCAAGTGCAGCGATCGGGCGCTGCATTGTGCAGCGCCTACAGCGATCAGTCGATGCTTTCATTCCTCTCTGTTTTCCCGATTTTGCCCCTCCGCGATCTGTTTAATGTTTTAATTAGTTTTAATTGTTTATAGTTTTAAATTAAATGTTTATAATTGTTCTAAAAGTTTTATTTAGTTTGATTTCAAAATGTTTTCCGCATAAACGCTAAGTATAAAGAAAATGAAAATTTATACGGAAAAATGGGTACAGTATTAGGGGTGTTACAATTATGGTATCAAAGCCCCGGGTTTTAAAATCGGTTCTGTAGACTGCTCGACTGCACAGCCATTACGCGGACATCCTTCATCAACTGTAAGTATGTTTACTGCTCTGTTTGATTTCACATTTCTTAGAATTATTATTTCTATTTTTTTAGGAGTTATACAATATGGTTCGAGGAAAAGATCCACGTGATGACGCGCTTGATCGACTTACGGAGTTACTGGACCGTCAGTCACAGCACATGGACCGCCAAGCACAACAGATCGAGAGTTTAGTGAATCGGGAGAATTAGAGGGAGAATCAGAGAGCCCAGGATTTGATAGTTCCCAACAACCAGGGCATGCAGAGGTTTCAAAGCCTACGACCTCCAGTATTCGAGGGTCAATCATCGGATCCGACACGTGCCGAGGAATGGATCCAGGTGATGGAGGACATGTTAGGCTATGCCGAGGTGGGGAACGGGAGCAAGGTGGCGTATGCTACCTTTCACTTAGCGATGGATGCCCGTTTCTGGTGGGACTCGATCAAGTCGACGACAGATGTATCAGTTATGACTTGGGATCGGTTCAAGTTTCTATTCTTCGACAAGTATTTCAGCCGCACAGTGAGAGTGGCCAAGAGGAACGAGTTTATGCAGCTGAAGCAGACTGGTTCAGTTGCCGATTATATTCGGAGGTTTGAAGCTTTATCCAGATTTGCACCTCGTCTTGTTAACGATAATGAGGAGAAGGTGCACCAGTTTATGGAGGGACTTAATCCGGAGATCCGGATGCACGTGGTTGTCTCAGGTATTATTGATGTACCCTTTTCTGACATCACAGCTAGAGCTCTGGATATCGAGGCTGCCAGAGCCACTTGTGTTAGACCGAGGGAGCCAGCGAAGGGCTTTTTCAGAGAGATCCTACCTCAGTCGCAGAACCGAGGTTGGCAGCCTAGAGCGCAGCCCCAGCAGCAGCCGAGGGGTGTGAAGAGACCTCTTGAGGGAGGTAATGATCGGGGGAAAGGCAAGCAAGTTCAAGGGGCAGCTCCGAAACATGTTTGTCCTATATGCCAGAAGGAACACTACGGTGCGTGCCGATTGGGCACGAACAGTTGTTACCGATGTGGGGAGGTCGGCCACTTTGCTCAGAGCTGTCCGAGGGCAGATACCGATCAGAGGAGGGTGACCCCGAGGATATTTGCATTTATTGAGCCAGCCGATGTTGATGACGATGATCAGCCTGCTGTGATGGCAGGTACTATTCTGATTATGGGTACAGCTGTATTTACTTTGATGGATACAGGAGCTACGCACTCCTTTATATCGATTGCTTGCATGTCTAGACTGAGATTAGTTCCAGAGGTAGCAGAGTGCGAATATAGTGTGATGTTGCCCTCAGGAGAGCGTATGCAGTCACATCAGATTGTGCAGGGCAATATTGTCTCGGTTGGAAGTAATACCCTCTATGCTCGCCTTATTGTTATGGGCATAGAACACTATGATCTGATCTTAGGGATGGACTGGCTAGCACAGCACTTCGCCACCATCAATTGTCGATCCGGGATGGTGACCTTCCGACCCTCGGGTAAAGTCGAGTTTTCTTATTAGGCGATGAACAGATTGAGTAGCTCGCCTATTTCTTATTCCATGATGGTCAACGAGCAGTTTAAAGGTGCGTGCTCTATTTATTTGGCCTCTGTATTTGATTGTCAGTTGCTCAGCGGAGAAAAGCCGAGCGACATTCCTATTGTCAGAGAGTTCTCTGGGTTTTTTCTTGATGACCTTCCCGGATTACCACCGGACCGGGAGATTGAGTTCACTATTGATGTATATCCTAACTCCGCACCGAGGTTTAAGAACCCTTATCGGTTGGCACCAGCCGAGTTGAGAGAGTTGAGGACTCAGCTTGATGAGTTATTAGAGAAAGGTTTCATTTGACCCAGTGTTTCACCCTGGGGTGCGCCCGTTCTATTCGTCAAGAAGAAAGACGGGACCCTCAGGATGTGCATTGATTACAGAGAGTTGAACAAATTGACGGTGAAGAATAAGTATCCACTGCCTCGGATTGATGACTTATTTGATCAGCTACAGGGTGCCCGAGTATTTTCCAGGATCGACCTGCGCTCGGGTTATTATCAGCTGAAAGTCCGGAGAGATGATATTCAGAAGACAGCATTCCGAACGAGGTATGGGCATTATGAGTTCCTTGTCATGTCTTTCGGACTTACTAATGCCCCTGCAGTGTTTATGGACCTGATGAACAGTGTCTTCAAGGAGTATCTGGATAAGTTCGTGGTGGTTTTCATCGATGACATCTTGATTTACTTTAAGACAAAAGAAGAACACGAGGACCATCTGAGGATCGTTTTACAGATTCTGAGCCAACGCCAGCTGTATCTAAAGTTTTCGAAGTGCGAGTTTTGGCTTGACAGAGTGAGCTTCCTTGGCCATATTATATCACAGGACGGAGTTTCTGTGGATCCGAGCAAGATTCAGGTGGTCAGAGATTGGCCACAGCCGAAGAACGTACGTGAGGTGCGTGGATTTCTCGGATTGGCCGGTTATTATCGAAAGTTTATTGAGGGATTCTCGAAGATCGCACTTCTTCTTACACGATTGACTCGGAAGAACGAGAAGTTTATATGGTCGGCTGCTTGTGAAGATAGTTTTATGGAGTTAAAGCAGAGATTGACCACCGCTCCAGTACTGGCGCTACCTGTTGAAGGTGTCAGATACAGTATTTATTGCGATGCATCTGGAGTTGGGCTCGGTTGTGTATTGATGCAGGAGGGGAGAGTTATTGCATATGCTTCTCGGCAGCTGAAGCTGTATGAGCAGAATTACCCTACGCATGACCTCGAGTTAGCAGCTGTGGTCATCGTACTGAAGATATGGAGACATTATTTATATGGGCAGCAGTGCGAGATATTTTCTGACCACAAGAGCCTGAAGTACTTATTTACGCAGAAGGAGCTGAATATGCGATAGAGACGATGGCTCGAGTTCGTCAAAGATTATGATTTTGATATCAAGTACCATCCGGGGAAGGCGAACAGGGTTGCTGATGCCTTGAGTAGAGTGCCTTCTGCGAGTCAACCTTTATTAGCAGCGATGTCAGTTACGCTGCGGTCTGAGATTGAGAGTTTCGATGTGGAGATAGTGGCAGAGTTGTCCAGTATGCTCGCCAACATTTCTCTCAGGCCGACTATTCTTGATCGTATACGTGAGGCTCAGCAGAGTGATTCAGGGCGTATAGAGCTTCGATCGAGTATGACCTTGGGAGACTCGTCGGATTTCCATTTATCTGATGACGGTATTCTGAAGTTCAGGCATAGGTGGTACGTGCCTAGTGATGAGGATCTGAAGAAGGAGATATTGGCCGAGGCACATTCTTCGGCATATTCTGTACACCCGGGGAGTACCAAGATGTACCGGGATTTGAAACAACACTTCTGGTGGCCGAACATGAAGAGGGAGGTTGCCAAGTACGTTGAGATCTGTTTAGTATGTCAACAGGTGAAGGCAGAGCACCAGAGACCGGCTGGAACGTTATTACCACTGCCGATTCCGGAGTGGAAGTGGGAGCAGATCTCCATGGATTTCATTGTGGGGCTCCCGAGGACTACGAGAGGCCATGACGACATTTGGGTTATTGTGGACCGATTGACAAAGTCGGCTCACTTTTTGTCTGTGAAGATGACATCATCTATGGATCAGCTCGCCGAGCTTTATGTGCAGGAGATTGTCAGACTGCATGGCGTGCCAGTTTCTATTGTCTCAGATCGAGATCCAAGATTTACATCGAAGTTCTGGAAGAGTTTGCATAAAGCTATGGGGACTCAGCTTAATTTCAGCACGGCATTCCATCCTCAGACTGATAGTCAGACAGAGAGGACGAATCAGATTCTTGAGGATATGCTCAGAGCTTGTGTGCTGGAGTTTCAGGGCTCGTGGAGCCGCTATTTACCTCTGATTGAGTTCTCGTACAACAACAGCTTCCAGGCTACGATTGGCATGGCTCCATATGAGGCGCTGTATGGTCGCAAGTGTAGATCTCCGTTATATTGGGACGAGGTTAGCGAGGCCAGCATCGTTGGTCCTGAGATTCTACAGCAGACGGCAGAGAAGATTGCAGTTATTCGACAGCGTATCGAGATAGCTCAGAGTTGATAGAAGAGCTATGCTGACACACGACGGAGAGAGCTAGAGTTTGAAGAAGGTGATGAGGTGTATCTTAAAGTTTCTCCGTTCAAGGGCGTAGCGAGATTTGGAAGGAGGGGTAAGTTAAACCCTCGATATGTGGGACCCTTTCCTATTCTGAAGAGGATCGGGAAGCTGGCGTATAGATTACAGCTTCCGGCTTCTATGGAGGGTATCCACGACGTATTCCACGTATCTATGCTTCGGAGATGTTTGCGTGATCCATCACATGCCGTGGAGACTACAGAGATCGAGGTACAGCCTACCTTGACTTACGAGGTGCGGCCGGTACGCATCTTGGAGTATTCTACCAAGGTCTTGCGCAACAAAGAGATTCCACTGGTCAAAGTTTTGTGGCGGAACCACGAGGTGGAGGAAGCTACGTGGGAGCGACAGCAGGATATGATGACTAAGTATCCTGATTTGTTTGTATAATTTAATTTTGTGGGCAAAATTCTAAATAAGGAGGGTAGAATGTAATATCCGGCTCGTACGGATTTTTTAAGAATACTATTATTATATTATTGGATGGCATTTTTGTAAATACGTCAAATCAAGTCCGTTTTTCAAAAAGAAAGCGTCGTTACGATCCTAACGAATAATTGTTATTTTAAAGAAATTTTGAGAATTTTTGGATTTTAGACGTTATATTCTGAGTAAATACGCTTCTCGTAATGTAAAGGACGTTTTAGTAAAAATATTAAATGAAGTCCGAATCGCGAACGGACAGTTTTAATAAATCCATGGCAATGAATAGGAGTTATTGGCAAAATATGGAACTTTCGAGAATCCGAATTGTTAGCCGATTAACGAGACGAAGGATGAAACAAGAGCTAAGGGCATTTTGGTAATCTGCCAACCCAATTTCATAAAATCACAAGCCTTCCTTCTCTCCCTCACCTTCTCCCTTCTTCTCTGTTTCACGAAAACGACAGAGAACCCTTCCTTCATGAAAAGCTCTCGGCCGACGGCGATTTCTCGACGATCCGACCTCCGTTCCTCCTCCGTTCTTCGTGATTTCTTCCCCAATCGCAATCCTAGGTACGAATCTATGATTCTAGAGCTTTAGTTTTCAGTTTTCGGACCAGTTTAGCGTTAGGTTCCGTTTAGGGTTTCGGTAAAAAACGCGAATTAGGGTTCGTAATTTATAGGTTAGCCGTGATTAAGTATATATTGAACGTATTGGACGTTATTGGACGAAGTTAAATCAATTTGTGAAAAAGTTAAAAATGTTTAGATTTTCGGGTTTTTAGGAAAAACTCGTTAATTGAGGTTGTGGGCTATCGAGCATTAATTGACGTTCTAAATGCTTCGATTAGCTAAGTTAAGAAATTAGGAGAATTCTTTAGTTAAGGTTTGCTAATTTGGACATTAATAGCTTAAATTGGTTTTAACGACGAATATCGCGTTTTACCTCAGACGTACGACTCCCGTGGACGAAGCTTGAAGTTTAGTGCGCTCAAGGTAAGTTATCGTGACTTACTCTGGCCGATTGGCCTACACCGTAATTCGATGTCGCGTCGAGGATCTAAATGGATTGTTTGTTTTAAATTGCTTTGATGGGTAGTTAGGTTTAGTCTTTTATAGGTTATAGGTTATGCTTTTGTAGTCTTTGATGGTATATATATGTTGATTGTTTACTTTACGTCTATATTGAACTGTTCATGCATCATGGTTTTAAAAACGACATGAAAATGGATTTATGCACGGATTTCATGAAAAGAACATGCATCGTAAAGGCAAGTAAAGTATCACAGTAAACAACCATGGCATGGGGTTATCGGGGATGAGGTTCAGACCTGGCGTTCTGTGGTGATTGGGTTTCCCTCCCTTCAGATGGTGTGGGCTGTCTAACCGCTGGACGTGCCCTATCTATCTGTCGAGCGTTTCCGATAACCATAGACTGACACGTACTTATATATGAACTGACATGGACTGTTTTTATAGCATTGAGCATGCATGACCACGCATTTGCATTTACGTAGAACTTACTGAGATTTTTATCTCATAGCGTGTATTATGGTGTAGGTGACGTCTTAGGTGACATCGAGCCAGGTGAAGATGAGATCCCTCCACCTGAGACATGACTCGGTTGATGGATGATGCTTGCGGTGGTGTGCTGTACAGTAGATGCTTTACTGACCCGTGGGGGACGTATGTATAGATTTTGAGGGTGCTGGGTTATTTTGAGGAAATATGTATAATGTTTGAACATATTAGGATGTTTGGAATCTGATATTAGATAGGTGTAATGTTTTTAAACGTTTTTGGAACTGTTTTATAATTGTTTGGAAAAATCTATTTTGGAACTGCGTGGTAAATTGAAAACAGGAAGGATTGTCGATTTTTAAACGTATCCACGCGGTTTGTTTTTACGAAAGTATGGTGTGAGTTTAGGAAGTTTAACCGTGAGGAAAAGAATGAAAATGGAATGAGGTATCGCTTGAATTGTATGAAAATGTATGTTGAATTGTATGAAAATATAGGTTGGATTGCTTGCTCTCTGGAATCTCGGATTCCAGAGAGAAACAAAAGAAACTGGTCGCTGCACAATGCAGCGATCGGGCGCTGCATTGTGCAGCGCCTACAGCGATCAGTCACTGCTTTCATTCCTCTCTGTTTTCCCGATTTTTCCCCTCCGCTATCTGTTTAATGTTTTAATTAGTTTTAATTGTTTATAGTTTTAAATTAAATGTTTATAATTGTTCTAAAAGTTTTATTTAGTTTGATTTCAAAATGTTTTCCGCATAAACGCTAAGTATAAAGAAAATGAAAATTTATACAGAAAAATGGATACAGTATTAGGGGTGTTACAATAGTAGTCGTCAAACTTTTTTTCACGGGGATTGGTAGGTGACGGTATCTCCAAACGTTCCATCCTCCGATTAAGAGCCTCGTATTGATCGTGTATGGCCCTCATGAACATTTTTATATCAATCTCATTCTCCTCTCCGCTCATAATTCCGAATTTTTTTTTTTTTTTTTTTTAATAAATAACGCAAAAGGTAAATTTCGAAATAAAAATCTAAATAACTGAATTGAAATGCGGAAATTTAAATGACTGAATTGAAATACAGAAATGTAAATAACTGAATTGAAATGCAGAAATTTAAATGGACCTCTTCTCTCCCTCACGTGTTTACACTCGTTCAATGTCACTTCACTCGTGTTTCGCTCGAAATTTTGACTTTTATAAGATAATCTCACACTCTTGTCTTTTACCACTCAATCTCTTCTTTAGGTTATTAAAGTTAGAACCCAATCAAGATGTAATCCAACAAGTATAACGTGAAAATTTCAAACTTTCAAACTTAAAATCCAACTTTCGAGAATAGATTAAAGTCAAACCACTAAAGGTGTTTGCTAGAATCGATCTCTGGATATAACGTTTTGAGAAGCTTGAATAGTTTCCGGTTGTGAATCCTCGATACTAATGAGGTATTCTTACGAAATTTTTTGAAACCTGGCAAACTTGCAGAAATAGAAATCCGACTTGAGATTCAGATGCTAGGGTTCGAGACAAGCAAAGATATTTCTTTCTCGATTGGCAGTACAAAAGAAGTTTCTCGTTATTACAAACGAGAGCTCTACACTTTTTTTTTTTTTTGAATTTTCAGAATTTTTTTTTTTTTTTTTTTTCGAAATTTTTTTTTTGAACTAAAACGAAAAATAGAATAATCGAAAGGTTTTGTGGAGAGAAAAGAAGAATAACAAGAATGATAAAGATAACTTCTTTGAATCGAAGAACCTTCGCTTTGATACCAAATGATATGAACCTAAGATATTAGAGATCTTAGACCCAACACGCAATACGGAATTCAAAGGGAATAATGCCTTTATTGATTCGAAAGAATAAGAAGAAGGAACTTGACCCCAATCGATAGATAGCGATAGAACCAAAGTTATCAGAAAAGTAGCTAGACCCGAACCAAACTCGTTGGTTGAACCTAAGCTATCAAGTTCGATCTTTTCAAGAATACTCTTGAAGAAGATCAAGTTCTAATCCAAGAACTCAAAAAGAGAATTATAAGGATCTCACCTCAAAGCAAAAGCTTAATAAAAATCAAATTCATTCAAAAAGTTCCTAAAATCTATTACAAGCCTCCCTTAAATAGGCAAAGGGATAAAACTAATAAGGTAATAACATAATTAGAAATAATCAAAATATCCTAATTAGACAATAGAAAAGTTTCCAAAAATAAGAGAAGGAAAATTGGAAAGTGGTGCAAGTGGATGGTGGCCGCGGAACTTAGGTTTAAGTAACGTGAGTCTCGAGTTTAATTCAGATTGTGGGCCTAGCCCAATGGTATGGCACTTGTAAGAACTTTGAAGTTAAAAACTATTGGGCTAGAGTAGTGCCATGTTGGGTGACCATGTGGGAAGTCTTTATTTTTGAGACTTCGTTTTGGGCTTCTTTTCCAGTCCTTGCTTCTTCATCAACACTTAGTAATATTATTGCTCGTTGCACATTTTGTGATGATTCCTTTTCTTGGATGTCTTTGATTAAAATTTGTAGTCTTTTGTTTATTTTCTTCGTTCTTGATCTCGTCATTGGTCCTCCTATATTCATCAATGGATCTTGGCTCCCTATTGCTTCTTGATTGTCCTTCGTTGCTCCTTTGACTACATCATTCCCTCCCTCTTCGAAAAGATTCGTCCTCGAATCTGCATCAAACAAAGATAAGTCACTAACATTAAAAGTAGCGCTTACATTACCATATTCGCTCGGTAAGTCAATCTTATAAGCATTGTCATTGATGCGTTCCAACACTTGGAAGGGACCGTCTCCTCGCGGTTGTAATTTATTTTTTCTCCGCTCCGCAAATCTCTCCTTTCGTGGATGCACCCAAACCCAATCTCCAGATTCAAAAATGATTTCTTTTCTACTCTTGTTGGCTTGTCGCGCATAGTGCTCGTTCTTTTGTATAATGTTTTCTCGAACCTTCGAGTGTAATTCTCTTACGAATTCAGCCTTTCTTTTTCCATTTAAATCAACCAATTCATTAGAAGGTAACGGTAATAAATCAAGCGGTGTAAGAGGGTTAAAGCCATACACAATTTCAAATGGTGAGTAAGAAGTAGTAGAATGAACAACTCTATTGTTAGCGAACTCAACATGTGGCAAGCAATTTTCCCATTGTTTTAAATTCTTAGAAATTATTGCTCTCAACAAAGTAGATAAAGTTCGATTCACTACCTCGGTTTGTCCATCCGTTTGGGGGTGTGCCACGGTGGAAAACAACAATTTTGTACCTAGCTTATTCCATAAAGTTCTCCAAAAGTGACTTAGAAACTTCACATCCCTATCACTAACAATTGTTCTAGGTAATCCATGTAAACGCACAATTTCTTTAAAAAATAAATCCGCTATATGTGTAGCATCATTAGTTTTAGAACATGCTATAAAATGTGTCATTTTACTAAATCGATCCACAACCACAAAAATACTATCCTTACCTCCTTGTGTTCTTGGTAAACCTAACACAAAGTCCATGGAAATATCCGTCCAAGGGTGCTCGGGCACGGGTAAAGGACTATACAATCCATATGGTTTGATCTTTGACTTTGCTTTCCTACATTCAATGCATCTTTCACAAATAGTTATAACATCATGCTTCATTTTTGGCCAAAAGAAATGTTCTATCAAGACATTCAATGTTTTGTCAATTCCAAAGTGTCCCATTAATCCTCCACCATGTGTTTCTCTAACAAGCAATTCACGTAATGAGCATTTAGGTATACAAAGTTTATCCTTTCGAAATAAATACCCATCATGTCTATAATAATCAGCACATGCAATTTTCTCACAATCTCTCCATACATGACAAAAATCTATATCCGATTCATACAAATCCTTAATAAATTCAAATCCTAACAATTTAGATTGTAGAGAAGTGATTAAAACGTACCTCCTTGACAACGCATCAGCGACTACGTTGTCTTTACCTTTTTTGTAATGGATGACATATGGAAAGGTCTCGATGAATTCCATCCACTTGGCGTGCCTCTTGTGCAATTTACCTTGTGACTTTAGGTGCTTCAAACTCTCGTGATCGGAATGAATAATAAACTCCTTGGGCCACAAGTAGTGTTGCCATGTTTGTAACGTCCTTACCAAAGCATAGAGTTCCTTGTCATATGTTGGATAATTTAATGCCGCTCCACTAAGCTTTTCACTGAAGTAAGCAATCGGCTTCATTTCCTGCATCAAAACACCTCCAATTCCCTTTCCCGACGCGTCACATTCGATTTCAAATGTTTTATCAAAATTTGGTAAAACTATAAGGGGAGCATTAGTTAGTTTCTCTTTTAACAAATTAAACGCTTTGTCATGTACTTCGGTCCAGTTAAATGCAATATTCTTTTTAACTAATTCATTCATAGGTGTCGCAATAGTGCTAAAGTCTCTTACAAATCTCCTATAAAAGCTAGCCAAGCCGTGAAAGCTACGTACCTCATTTGCATTCTTTGGTGTGGGCCATTCCTTGATTGCTCTTATCTTTTCCTCATCTACGGATACCCCCTTTGAGCTAACTACAAAACCAAGGAAAACTACCGATTCCATGCAAAAGGTACACTTTTTAAGATTAGCATACAATAGATTCGATTTTAACACACTAAATACGGATCTCAAATGCTTAACATGTTCGTCAAGTGACTTACTATACACCAAAATATCATCAAAGTAGACCACAACAAATTTTCCAATAAATTGCCTTAAAACATGATTCATCAATCTCATAAACGTGCTCGGTGCATTAGATAGTCCAAACGGCATAACCAACCATTCATAAAGACCATATTTTGTTTTAAAAGCTGTTTTCCATTCATCTCTTTGTTTCATGCGAATTTGATAATATCCATTCTTTAAATCAATTTTGGAAAACATACATGCACCATACAGTTCATCAAGCATATCATCAAGACGAGGAATAGGGTGTCGATACTTTACCGTAATTTTATTTACCGCTCGACAATCGACGCACATTCTCCAAGTGCCGTCCTTTTTTGGAACCAAAATAACCGGAACCGAGCATGGGCTAAGACTCTCCTTCACTAGGCCTTTCTCTACCAACTCATCTACTTGCCTTTGAATTTCTTTGGTTTCCTCTGGATTTGCTCGGTACGCTGGTCGGTTTGGGATCGTCGCTCCGGGGATGAAATCGATTTGATGCTCGATTCCCCTAAGTGGGGGAACTCCTTTAGGTAATTCCTCTAGAAATATGTCCTCAAATTCCTGCAAAAGAGAGGTAACACTTATGGGAAGAGAATCTGTTAGTTCGTTAGTGGAAAAATAAATATCTTTGTAGAGTAACAAAATCATCTCCTCACCTTTCCTCACAAGTCCACTCTTTTTTCTCTCTTCTCCCTCGTTTCTTTTCCTTTCCTCAAATTTATTTTCTTCCTCTTTGCCTTTTTTGCTTTCTTTATTTATGGCTTTTCTCTCATCGGTTTTTTTTGTCTCCTCTTTCCTTTTCACCTTTTTTCTTCTCTTCTTTCATGCTTGAATTTTCGACTACGCCATTTTTGTCATTTTGGATCTCTTTGGCAATCCTCTCTTGATCCAAGCTTGCTTCCCACGGTGGTAATGGTTTTAGTATTACCAACCTCCCATTTTGAGTAAGCGTGTAACGACCCTCATACTATTCCTAATTTTCCGTACGAAATTTTTCTTTTTAAGCCTCTAAATCAATTAAAAACATCCTCGAAAACCTTTAAAGAAAATTCATTTATCATACAAAAACAGTTTACATAAAACCACTCAACCTTCTATCATTCCTCAATTTATCAACTTATCACTTCTTCACAATATCATTTCTATCTCCATTTCAATTATACATTTTACATAACTTTCCAAACATTCATACGTTCTCGTAACTCTGTCCAAAACCGACTCTAAACACGATTAAAATGAAGTAGATTGTCATGAAAACGAACTGCATGGTTCCGTTTAAAAGTGTGACATATCCTTCCTGTTTCAAAAGAAAATACCAAGCAGTTCCATTAAACTTTAGATAAAAACCTTAACAAAACGTTTATAAAACAAGTCTATCAAAACATCACAACCTATTTTATCCACTAACCCGAATCAAACCATCTAAACATCAATCAATCAACTAAACAGATTCCAATGAAAATTTTACTAAAACAGTTTATAAAAACAGGTTTCCAAAACGTTTAAAACCTCAAAAGTAAACCTATCACTACCATAACCAAGCATCCTAAAATGTCTATACAACTCTCAGTCCAAAACATCTCAATAACCCCAAAATCTATACATACGTCCCCACGGGTCGGTTGAGCATCGACTGCGCCAGCACACTGCCGCGAGCATCATCCATCAACTGCCTCAGACATCAGAAGGAAGAACGTCATCCTCACCTGGATCTACGTCACCTATAATGTCACCTACACCATACAGACATCTATGAGATAATTAAATCTCAGTAAGCTTCGTAAATGCAGATGCATGCGTGCGTATGCCATTCAGAAAACATGCTCAGATTCAGATACAGAAACAGATACAGATTCAGATTACAG
Organism: Begonia masoniana; assembly: GCA_022432975.1. Classification (NCBI taxonomy): domain Eukaryota; kingdom Viridiplantae; phylum Streptophyta; class Magnoliopsida; order Cucurbitales; family Begoniaceae; genus Begonia; species Begonia masoniana. The sequence goes on along the minus strand of CM039504.1, from coordinate 54,645,079 downwards.
ATTCATTTTCATTACGTCGCAGACAGATTGTTACCGAGATATCAGCCCTCTAAATGGAAAGGATACATCCCGCGGTCGGACTACCACTTTCGATTTAGAGGGGGGGGTACATGCTCACAAACCCTACAGCCATGCCTGAGCCCCACCTCGCGTAACCAGATACAGATACAGATTACGTAGATTAATTACAGAGGTTCATTTCATTTTCTTAAAACACGTGCGGAAATTCATTTTCATGACTTTTGAAATATGTGATGCATGAACAGTTAATAGACATAAAGTAAACAACCAACATGCATACCATCAAGACCGAATAGCATAACCTAAGACAAATATAAACCTATCTACCCAACCAAAGCAATAAAACAAACAATCCTTTAAGATCCTCGACGCTAAATCGAAGTACGGTGTAGGCCAATTGGCCAGAGAAGATCACGAGAACTTACCTGTCGTCCGTAGTTTGTTGGTTTTGGCACGTCACGTCACATATGGGTCGACCTATGTCAAACATTCAAGTTTCATTAAAATCAAGCCTACATTCACCAATTACTCTCAAATCACTATTTCTAGTCTAATCCAATTAAAACCTAATTAAACGGCCACTAATTTGGGTTCGGTAAAAACCGACCTAAAACTTCGAACGCCCGTAATTTTCGCGTCGGTTATCGGAATCGAACGATTCCAGCGGCCACGTACTCCTCTAATAACCTATTTTAATCTGCCAAAAGGAATTTTAAAACAAATAACCGGAACTAGGTCAATTTATCAAAAACCCGAAACTGCCATTTTCCCGAAAAATCCCCCTTTTGATTCTTCATCACATTCCATCAATTTCTTCACCAATCTATCCTCCTAACATCCAATTAACATAAACTAACCTAAAATCGAAGTTTCCATTTAAGAAAACCCTAAGCCCTAATTCGGGTTCACTGAATTTTCGCTCAAATTGAGCAATTCACGGCCAAGCAACAATAGCCGGCGTTAAGCTCGGCCATTTGACGCCAAGAACGGCCAAAAGCCGCCAGACATCGAAGCTCAATCGAGCTCATCCCTCTCGGCCTTAAACAGGGACAGAACAGCGCGAAATCGTGTCATACCTGCCGGTTTAGTGCGCGAGAATGGACCGGAGCCACACGTCGCCGCCGTCTGGCCGGAAGGCGCCGATGTTCGTCGGTGAACGGCGCCGCGTCGCCGTCGTCGCTTCCCGTCTCCCCTGTTCTCGCTCGCGGGGCTCGGGTTCGAACAGCAGAATGGCCTTCGGGCCATTCTGTTGTTTATGTTTTATTTATTTTTTTAATAATAATAATAATAATAATTATAATAACAATAATACTCTATTTTATTGAACGTCACTACCTCTCGTGTTTTCAACTGTTTCGAATTTTTTATTTCGCTGATAAATCCAACTTATTATCTGGGTTCTATTAAAACTGTCCGTTCGTAAATCGGACCTCGTTTACTATTTTTACTAAAATTATATTACGAGAAACATAATTAATCGAAATATAGCGTTGTTACTCCGAAAATTCTCGTAATTTCCTTAAAATTCCAATTAATCGATAGGATCTTAATAACGCTTTCTTTTCGTAAAACAGACCTGATTTAGCATATTTACAAAAAGGCCACTTATATTAAAATAATAATATTCCGTAAAGCGGGGTATTACATTCCATCCACCTTATTTAAAATTTTGTCCTCAAAATTTGTTATACCACATAGTCCTTGATACCAACATCTCATGTCATGTGGCAGTATATCTCGATTCTTTTTCTTTATTTACGGTCATCCTTAACCAAAACTCCCCCAACATCGGCGTTACATTCGTATTTTCTACTCTCGATTGGACTGTGTACGTCCTTACTCAAGGATTTAGCACAATTATATCCTTAATTTACCACTCGATTCACCTAAACTTCTCAGTAATTTCGTTGGCTCAATCCATAATCGAAACGTATACCAACTCAAATTTCTACATTCTATCAAGTAACGATCCTTCATAACTATATCACCCATAAGATTCCCTAATCACCTACATTCTTAGGCAACCCATTAACCGTTGTAGGCTTCTCGACTAAGCTCCCATCACTATTCATCATCAAAATATCTACAAGTCTAAACGAGCCTAACCGAGAGCTAAAGTCCTCACTCTTTTAATATCCTCACTCTTTTATCGCATTTCAATACAACTCTCATCTTCCCTCAAACTAAGTTCATTTAGTTCTTTAAAATTTTTCTCAACTTTACTCATTCCAACGTTACCCTTGTAATTATGGTTGCGATACCCTCCCCAATTACACCATGGCCCTAGCCACCTATCGGTACTGACAATTTCTACACATCCCTAAGGTTCTAAATCTTTCTAACTATACACTTTATCGTTCAATCACTCCTACACCCATTGACTTCACTTAGTCAATCATCAATTAATCTCCCAAACTTCACCCTTTTAACTTACCATGTTTCTTTCACTTGTTCTCAAGCCCATATATCATTGCTCCCTCTCATCAAATATGCTCCAATTTCCACAACCTCCATTACTTGACTTTTATATCAATCTCCCTTTTTTGATCTAGTGAATTTTCTCACTTACCCGTATGATATAATCCTAAGCTCAAAGTCTACCTAACCGCCCATTTTATTTTTTGCATCACATAGTCCTTATTTATCTTAAGTTGCGATCTTCCTCACACACTTAAGTTTATTTACCTTAACCTTAGCTATTTATAAAATCATTGGCTTCGACTTCATTACATACGGGTCGAGCCTTCGAAATTTCTAATTTAATCTTATTCCTAATGTACTTGATAACTCACCAGTCCCTCAATTTGCACGACTGCACACTCTGGCTTTAATTCAAATTTAAACACTTTGTTTAATTAACAATTGGCCTACACTTATTCTTGATATCCCATCAAGACTTCCTCGAAAGTTACTAACTAATTTACTATCCTATCATTCGTTATAGTCAGGCTCTAAATATTCTATTTGGCTTCATTATGTCAATTTATCCAACGGTCCTCTTGTTAGCAAACTTGTTGTATGTATATTTACACTCTAATCCAAATCTCTTAAAATTCTCAAACCTTGCCCTACTATTTTCTAAAACTTAGAAATATCTCTTCCTTAAGGTATGCCTTTCTAGTTCCTCGAGCACTGATGTTCCTACATCCTTTTGTTCCCCTTAGTCAGGTTCCACTTATTCCACTTGGCTTCTGCACAATGACTCATCTAACAGTCTTTTTGTTTGCAAACTTGTTGCAGATGAGTTTACGCCTTCGTCCCAATTCTCCTCAAGTCCTCAAATCCTACCCTTTCATTCCTCAATAATTTGAAACACCTCTTCTTTAATGATAACCTTCCTAGTTCTTCGAACACTAATACTTCTACCTTCATCTCGGAGGCAGCTTCATGTTGTGGCTCCTAACTTAAATTGCACCAACTATAGGTTTACAACTTAACTCCTATATCTTTTGCTTCATAATTCAATCAAGCAATCCTAACTGCCTGACATGTCCACAACTCGTCGATTATTTTTAACTTCGCTAGACCTCCCACCTAATAAGTCGATTGTAATCTTCTCACAGATTAATATCTTCCTTTGTGGATTAGTCTTCTAAGGCGTCTTTGGTGGTACTCATTTCCTAGAGAACAACAACTTCGGTATCTAGAGTATCACCATGTACATGACTTCAATTCTCTAACGTTTCGGGATTTAATAACTTTCCAACTCGGAGTAATTCCTCCTTATTCTTTGCCTCCATATCGGTCGATACGACCACTCCTATCCGATCACTTAAATCTTACGTCCGCGACTTGTATCAATCTGTCACATCTTTCTACGCCACAACCATAATGGTCACTCTCATATCCCATCTACAATACACTAGATAAGCTCTGGAATATGATTTTCTTATCTAGATACTTCAACCTTTTTCATGGATCCAGGGTATATAAGTTCTTACTAAATCTTCTTACTTGCTTAATTGCACTTAGTATACCTCGAGAACCTAAAACATCTCCAAATGCATTCTACATTTTATCTTAAATTACCCCCTTAATGTCTTACACTTCAAAACTTTAAGGGTTTGAGTTTCATCAACTAGGGTTCATTTTTCTATAAATTTAAATCTTACATCTCATAAGCTACATCATTTTTACGGTAATTCAATTCTAAGTGTGCAACTTCCTGTGGATCTAGGTTATTTAAATTTCTGCTAATTGTACGTACTAACGGTACCCTGACAATCTAGAATATTTCCTGGTAAATCTTACATCTAAACTTCAAATTCCTCCTCGATTGACCGTATTCTAAACCCTAAGGGTCTGTCAAGTAGGGTTTAGTTCCATTTATTTAAGCCTTATATCCCGTAAGTTGTACTCCTCTCTATTTTTAAGTTTACTTCAGCCCATCACACAATTACCATCTCCACAATTTTATCTCCATACTACATTCCCACACTAATATTCTTCATTCATTAATTGTCGAAATAAAACTATACCTGGAACAATTGATGGTTGGCCGTTATCCTCGTCTTTGTTCGGGGTAGTTACCCTCGGTGTAACCTTCTTCTTATCCCTACCAGGTCTTGGGCACTCCTTGAAGTAATGACCAATCACTCCACATCGAAAGCACTTATCTGTGCCCAATCTACAATTGCCATAGTGCTCCTTCTGGCATTTAGGACACAGAGGCTTTCCAGAAGTTCCTCGCACGCGCTTCCGTTGGCTTTGCTTAATTCCTTCATTGCTCATCCTCCTCGTACCGTGGTTACTTGTGCCCACCACTCCTTGGGTCCTTGGGCCTTCTCGGCTTGTTAATATCCCGAGCTGACGAGATTGCCTATCTATGAGCTGAGCTTGTTGGTCTATATGTTGGGACTGGCGATCTATTAACTCCGTAAGTCGATCTAGCGCGTCGTCTCTAGGATCCTTTCCTCGAACCATTTTCATATAAATCCTATAAAAATCAAAACAATAATCCTAAGAAATAAAATCAAATAAAGCTATAAACAGACCTACAGTTGATGAAGGATGTTCTCGTAGTGGCTGTGCAGTCGAGCAGTCTACAGAACCGATTTTAAAACCCGGGGGCTTTGATACCATAATTGTAACGACCCTCATACTATTCCTAATTTCCCGTACGAAATTTTTCTTTTTAAGCCTCTAAATCAATTAAAAACATCCTCGAAAACCTTTAAAGAAAATTCATTTATCATACAAAAACAGTTTACATAAAACCACTCAACCTTCTATCATTCCTCAATTTATCAACTTATCACTTCTTCACAATATCATTTCTATCTCCATTTCAATTATACATTTTACATAACTTTCCAAACATTCATACGTTCTCGTAACTCTGTCCAAAACCGACTCTAAACACGATTAAAATGAAGTAGATTGTCATGAAAACGAACTGCATGGTTCCGTTTAAAAGTGTGACATATCCTTCCTGTTTCAAAAGAAAATACCAAGCAGTTCCATTAAACTTTAGATAAAAACCTTAACAAAACGTTTATAAAACAAGTCTATCAAAACATCACAACCTATTTTATCCACTAACCCGAATCAAACCATCTAAACATCAATCAATCAACTAAACAGATTCCAATGAAAATTTTACTAAAACAGTTTATAAAAACAGGTTTCCAAAACGTTTAAAACCTCAAAAGTAAACCTATCACTACCATAACCAAGCATCCTAAAATGTCTATACAACTCTCAGTCCAAAACATCTCAATAACCCCAAAATCTATACATACGTCCCCACGGGTCGGTTGAGCATCGATTGCGCCAGCACACTGCCGCGAGCATCATCCATCAACTGCCTCAGACATCAGAAAGGAGAACGTCATCCTCACCTGGATCTACGTCACCTATAATGTCACCTACACCATACAGACATCTATGAGATAATTAAACCTCAGTAAGCTTCGTAAATGCAGATGCATGCGTGCGTATGCCATTCAGAAAACATGCTTAGATTCAGATACAGAAACAGATACAGATTCAGATTACAGATTCATTTTCATTACGTCGCAGACAGATTGTTACCGAGATATCAGCCCTCTAAATGGAAAGGATACATCCCGCGGTCGGACTACCACTTTCGATTTAGAGAAGGGGGGTACATGCTCACAAACCCTACAGCCATGCCTGAGCCCCACCTCGCGTAACCAGATACAGATACAGATTACGTAGATTAATTTCAGAGGTTCATTTCATTTTCTTAAAACACGTGCGGAAATTCATTTTCATGACTTTTGAAATACGTGATGCATGAACAGTTAATAGACATAAAGTAAACAACCAACATGCATACCATCAAGACCGAATAGCATAACCTAAGACAAATATAAACCTATCTACCCAACAAAAGCAATAAAACAAACAATCCTTTAAGATACTCGACGCTAAATCGAAGTACGGTGTAGGCCAATTGGCCAGAGAAGATCACGAGAACTTACCTGTCGTCCGTAGTTTGTTGGTTTTGGCACGTCACGTCACATATGGCTCGACCTATGTCAAACATTCAAGCTTCATTAAAATCAAGCCTACATTCACCAATTACTCTCAAATCACTATTTCTAGTCTAATCCAATTAAAACCTAATTAAACGGCCACTAATTTGGGTTCGGTAAAAACCGACCTAAAACTTCGAACGCCCGTAATTTTCGCGTCGGTTATCGGAATCGAACGATTCCAGCGGCCACGTACTCCTCTAATAACCTATTTTAATCTGCCAAAAGGAATTTTAAAACAAATAACCGGAACTAGGTCAATTTATCAAAAACCCGAAACTGCCATTTTCCCGAAAAATCCCCCTTTTGATTCTTCATCACATTCCATCAATTTCTTCACCAATCTATCCTCCTAACATCCAATTAACATAAACTAACCTAAAATCGAAGTTTCCATTTAAGAAAACCCTAAGCCCTAATTCGGGTTCACTGAATTTTCGCTCAAATTGAGCAATTCACGGCCAAGCAACAATAGCCGGCGTTAAGCTCGGCCATTTGACGCCAAGAACGGCCAAAAGCCGCCAGACATCGAAGCTCAATCGAGCTCATCCCTCTCGGCCTTAAATAGGGACAGAACAGGGCGAAATCGTGTCATACCTGCCGGTTTAGTGCGCGAGAATGGACCGGAGCCACACGTCGCCGCCGTCTGGCCGGAAGGCGCCGATGTTCGTCGGTGAACGGCGCCGCGTCGCCGTCGTCGCTTCCCGTCTCCCCTGTTCTCGCTCGCGGGGCTCGGGTTCGAACAGCAGAATGGCCTTCGGGCCATTCTGTTGTTTATGTTTTATTTATTTTTTTTAATAATAATAATAATAATAATTATAATAACAATAATACTCTATTTTATTGAACGTCACTACCTCTCGTGTTTTCAACTGTTTCGAATTTCTTATTTCGCCGATAAATCCAACTTATTATCTGGGTTCTATTAAAAATGTCCGTTCGTAAATCGGACCTCGTTTACTATTTTTACTAAAATTATATTACGAGAAACATAATTAATCGAAATATAGCGTTGTTACTCCGAAAATTCTCGTAATTTCCTTAAAATTCCAATTAATCGATAGGATCTTAATAACGCTCTCTTTTCGTAAAACGGACCTGATTTAGCATATTTACAAAAAGGCCACTTATATTAAAATAATAATATTCCGTAAAGCGGGGTATTACAAAGCGAATACTCATTTTTGTAGCCGTTATGCTTAACCGTTCTATCATATTGCCATGGTCTCCCCAATAGGATGTGAGTTGCTTGCATTGGCACTACGTCACACAAAATCTCATCTTTGTACCTTCCGATTGATAATGTGATGTTTACTTGTCTTGTTACCTTAATTTCGCCACAATCGCTCAACCATTGCAATTTGTACGGCTTTGGGTGTCGCTTGGTTTGCAAATTTAACTTTTGGACCAATAATGTACTAGCCACGTTTGTGCAACTTCCGCTATCGATGATCATGCTACATACCTTGTTGTTGACATGACACCTAGTATGAAAGATGTTTTCCCTTTGGGCTTTGTCGTCGTCCTCCTTAATTTGTACACTTAAGGCTCTCCTTGTGACTAATAAATCTCCTTTGACCGGTTCCTCCACGTCTACATCACTACAATCTTCGAGTGATGGCATCTCGTTATCGCTTGAACTCACACTTTCTATATCACCATTCTCTAAGAAGACCATTGCATGCTTATTGGGACAATTTGATACAATGTGCCCAATTCCTTGGCATCGATAACACTTGAATTCTCTAGTCCGAGTTAGTGTTGGCACCTCGCTCTTTCCTTTAGGTGGGTTGAAGTTATTAGCGACGATTTTTCCTTTGTGGTCCTCCCTCGGGTTTGGCTTCTCTCCTTTCCAATTTGGTTTCCACGAACTATTTGACGCTGTGTTTACCTTTGCACTTTTCTTGGCATTTAGTTGTCGTTCGATTTTGATCGCCTTGTGTAGTAATTCCTCCATGTCCAAATAGTGTTGTAAATCTACTATGTCGGCAATCTCTCGATTAAGTCCTCCCACAAACCTTGCCATTGTGGCTTCTCCATCCTCGTTAACATCGGCTTTTATCATGGCCATCTCCATTTCTTTATAATACTCCTCCACACTTTTATATCCTTGAGTAAGACCTTGAAGTTTTCGACACAAATCCCTATAGTAATATGATGGGACGTACCTTTTTCTCATAATTGTTTTTACACTTTCCCATGTGCGGATTGGGGTTTCTCCGTTTCGTCTCCGAGTTTTGACTAGTTGATCCCACCAAATGCTGGCATAATCGGTGAACTCCATTGTGACCAACCTAACCTTTTTTTCCTCCGTGTAGTTTCGATACTCGAGTAAAGAATCGACTTTCCTTTCCCATTCCAAATAGGCTTCGGGATCACTTTACCCTTGAAAGGCTGGGATGTTAACCTTGATATCACTAAGATCTCCATCTTCTCGATCGTTCCTATCGTATCTTTCCTTTCGGTATGGTTTTTCATCATGGTCATAGTAGTCGTCAAACTTTTTTTCACGAGGATTGGTAGGTGACGGTATCTCCAAACGTTCCATCCTTCGATTAAGAGCCTCGTATTGATCGTGTATGGCCCTCATGAACATTTTTATATCAATCTCATTCTCCTCTCCGCTCATGATTCCGAATTTTTCTTTTCTTTTTTTTTAATAAATAACGCAAAAGGTAAATTGCGAAATAAAAATCTAAGTAACTGAATTGAAATGCGAAAATTTAAATGACTGAATTGAAATGCGGAAATTTAAATGACTGAATTGAAATACAGAAATGTAAATAACTGAATTGAAATGCAGAAATTTAAATTGACCTCTCCTCTCCTTCACGTGTTTACACTCGTTCAATGTCACTTCACTCGTGTTTCGCTCGAAATTTTGACTTTTATAAGATAATCTCACATTCTTGTCTTTTACCACTCAATCTCTTCTTTAGGTTATTAAAGTTAGAACCCAATCAAGATGTAATCCAACAAGTATAACGTGAAAATTTCAAACTTTCAAACTTAAAATCCAACTTTCGAGAATAGATTAAAGTCAAACCACTAAAGGTGTTTGCTAGAATCGATCTCTGGAAATAACGTTTTGAGAAGCTTGAATAGTTTCCGGTTGTGAATCCTCGATACTAATGAGGTATTCTCACGAATTTTTTTGAAACCCGGCAAACTTGCAGAAATAGAAATCTGACTTGAGATTCAGATGCTAGGGTTCAAGACAAGCAAAGATATTTCTTTCTCGATTGGCAGTACAAAAGAAGTTTCTCGTTATTACAAACGAGAGCTCTACACTTTTTTTCTTTTTTTTGAATTTTCGGAATTTTTTTTTTTTTTCGAAATTTTTTTTTGAACTAAAACGAAAAATAGAATAATCGAAAGGTTTTGTGGAGAGAAAAGAAGAATAACAAGAATGATAAAGATAGCTTCTTTGAATCGAAGAACCTTCGCTTTGATACCAATGATATGAACCTAAGATATTAGAGATCTTAGACCCAACACGCAATACGGAATTCAAAGGGAATAATGCCTTTATTGATTCGAAAGAATAAGAAGAAGGAACTTGACCTCAATCGATAGATAGCGATGGAACCAAAGTTATCAGAAAAGTAGCTAGACACGAACCAAACTCGTTGGTTGAACCTAAGCTATCAAGTTCGATCTTTTCAAGAATACACTTGAAGAAGATCAAGTTCTAATCCAAGAACTCAAGAAGAGAATTATAAGGATCTCACCTCAAAGCAAAAGCTTAATAAAAATCAAATTCATTCAAAAAGTTCCTAAAATCTATTACAAGCCTCCCTTAAATAGGCAAAGAGATAAAACTAATAAGGTAATAACATAATTAGAAATAATAAAAATATCCTAATTAGACAATAGAAAAGTTTCCAAAAAAAAGAGAAGGAAAATTGGAAAGTGGTGCAAGTGGATGGTGGCCGCGGAACTTAGGTTTAAGTAACGTGAGTCTCGAGTTTAATTCAGATTGTGGGCCTAGCCCAATGGTGTGGCACTTGTAAGAACTTTGAATTTAAAAACTATTGGGCTAGAGTAGTGCCATGTTGGGTGACCATGTGGGAAGTCTTTATTTTTTAGACTTCGTTTCGGGCTTCTTTTCCAGTCCTTGCTTCTTCATCAACACTTAATAATATTATTGCTCGTTGCACATTTTGTGATGATTCCTTTTCTTGGACGTCTTTGATTAAAATTTGTAGTCTTTTGTTTATTTTCTTCGTTCTTGATCTCGTCATTGGTCCTCCTATATTCATCAATGGATCTTGGCTCCCTATTGCTTCTTGAATGTCCTTAGTTGCTCCTTTGACTACATCAGACTTAGTGATGGTTTGATGAACTATAAAAAACTTCATCTCAATCGATTTGTTCAAAAAGAACTGAACGTATCAAGCAAATGAGGTTAACTGTTACATGACTTGTGGTTAGAACCAAAGTTATACATTTCACCTTCAAGTTTTTAACTTGAAGTGATGAGAACGACGTGTATTGAGAACCCAATAAACTTCAAGGACGCGTAATAAAGACTTAGTGATGGGTTTGATGAACTATAAGAAACTTCACTTCAATCGATTTGTTCCAAAAGAACTGAACGTATCAAGTAAATGAGGTTAACTGTTACATGACTTGTGGTTAGAACCAAAGTTATACATTTCACCTTCAAGTTTTTAACTTGAAGTGATTAAAACGACGTGTATTGAGGACCCAATAACCTTCAAGGACTCGTAATTAAGACTTAGGGATGGGTTTGATGAACTATAAGAAACTTCACTTCAATCGATTTGTTCCAAAAGAACTGAACGTATCAAGCAAATGAGGTTAACTGTTGCATGACTTGTGGTTAGAATCTAAATTATCCATTTCACCTTCAAGGTTTTAACTTGGAGTGATGAGAACGACGTGTATTGAGGACCCAATTAACCTTCAAGGACGCGTAATTAAGACTTAGTTATGGGTTTGATGAACTATAAGAAACTTCACTTCAATTGATTTGTTTCAAAAGAACTGAACGTATCAAGCAAATGAGGTTAACTGCTGCATGACTTGTGGTTAGAATCTAAATTATCCATTTCACCTTCAAGGTTTTAACTTGGAGTGATGAGAACGACGTGTATTGAGGACCCAATAACCTTCAAGGACGCGTAATGAAGACTTAGGGATGGGTTTGGTGAACTATAAGAAACTTCACTTCAATCGATTTGTTCCAAAAGAACTGAACGTATCAAGCAAATGAGGTTAACTGTTACACGACTTGTTGTTAGAACCAAAATTATACATTTCACCTTCAAGATTTTAACTTCAAGTGATGAGAACGACGTGTAATGAGGACAAAATAACCTTCTCGGACGCGTAATTAAGACTTAGTTATGGGTTTGATGAACTATAAGAAACTTCCTATCAATCGATTTGTTCCAAAAGAACTGAACGTACCAAGCAAATGAGGTTAACTACGGAATGACTTGTGGTTACAATCTAAATTATCCATTTCACCTTCAAGGCTTTAACTTGGAGTGACGAGAACAACGTGTATTGAGGACCCAATAACCTTCAAGGACGCGTAATGAAGACTTAGGGATGGGTTTGGTGAACTATAACAAACTTCACTTCAATCGATTTGTTCCAAAGGAACTGAACGTACCAAGAAAATGAGGTTAACTGTTGCATGACTTGTTGTTTGAATCTAAGTTATCCATTCACCTTCAAGGTTTTAACTTGGAGTGATGAGAACGACGTGTATTGAGGACCCAATAAACTTCAAGGACGCGTAATTAGACTTAGGGATGGGTTTGATGAACTATAAGAAACATTCACTTCAATCGATTGTTCCAAAAGAACTGAACGTATCAAGCAATTGAGGTTAACTGTTGCATGACTTGTATTTAGAATCTAAATTACCCATTTCACCTTCAAGGTTTTAACTTGGAGTGACGAGAACGACGTGTATTGTGGACCCAATAACCTTCAAGGATGCGTAATTAAGACTTAGGGATGGGTTTGATGAACTATAAGAAACTTCACTTCAATCGATTTGTTCCAAAAGTACAGAACGTATCAATCAAATGAGGTTAACTGTTGCATGACTTGTATTTAGAATCTAAATTACCCATTTCACCTTCAAGGTTTTAACTTGGAGTGACGAGAACGACGTGTATTGTGGACCCAATACCTTCAAGGACTGCGTAATTAGACTTAGGTATGGGTTGATGAACTATAAGAAACTTCACTTCAATCGATTTGTTCCAAAAGAACTGAACGTATCAAGCAAATGAGGTTAACTGTACATGACTTGTGTTTAGAACCTAAAGTTATACATTTCACCTTCAAGTTTTAACTTGAAGTGACTGAGAACGACGTGTATTGAGGACCCAATAACCTTCAAGGACTGCGTAATTAAGACTTAGCGATGGGTTTTGATGAACCTATAAGAAACTTCACTTCAATCGATTTGTTCCAAAGAACTGAAGTATCAAGCAAATGAGGTTAACTGTTGCATGACTTGTGGTTAGAATCTAAATTATCCATTTTCACCTTCAAGGTTTTAACTTGGAAGTGATGAGAACGACGTGTATTGAGGACCCAATAACCTTCAAGGACGCGTAATTAAGACTTAGGGATGGGTTTTGATGAACTATAAGAAACTTCACTTCACTCGATTTGTTTCCAAAGAACTGAAACGTATCGAGCAAATGAGGTTAACTGTTGCATGACTTGTGGTTAGAATCTAAATTATCCATTTCACCTTCAAGTTTTAACTTGAAGTGATGAGAACGACGTGTATTGAGGACCCAATAACCTTCAAGGACGCAGTAATTAAGTCTTAGTGATGGGTTTGATGAACTATAAGAAGCTTCACTTCAATCGATTTGTTCCAAAAGAACTGAACGTATCAAGCAAATGAGGTTAACTGTTACATGACTTGTGGTTAGAACTAAATATATCCATTCACCTTCAAGTTTTTAACTTGAGTGATGAGAACGACGTGTATTGAGGACCCAATAACCTTCAAGGACGCGTAATTAAGACTTAGTTTTGGGTTTGATGAACTATAAGAAACTTCACTTCAATCGATTGGTTCCAAAAGAACTGAACGTATCAAGCAAATGAGGTTAACTGTTGCATGACTTGTGGTTAGAATCTAAATAATCCATTTCACCTTCAAGTTTTTAACTTGAAGTGATGAGAACGACGTGTATTGAGGACCCAATAACCTTCAAGGACGCGTAATTAAGACTTAGTGATGGGTTTGATGAACTATAAGAAACTTCACTTCAATCGATTTGTTCCAAAAGAACTGAACGTATCAAGCAAATGAGGTTAACTGTTACATGACTTGTGGTTAGACCTAAAGTTATACATTTCACCTTCAAGTTTTTAACTTGAAGGGATGAGAACGACGTGTATTGAGGACCCAATAACCTTCAAGGACGCGTAATTAAGACTTAGTTTTTGGTTTGATGAACCATAAGAAACTTCACTTCAATCGATTTGTTACAAAAGAACTGAACGTATCAAGGAATTGAGGTTAACTGTTACATGACTTGTGGTTAGAACTAAAGTTATACATTTCACCTTCAAGTTTTTAACTTTAAGTGATGAGATCGACGTGTATTGAGGACCCAATAACCTTCAAGGACGCGTACTTAAGACTTAGGGATGTTTTTGATGAACTATAAGAAACTTCACTTCAATCGATTTGTTCCAAAAGAACTGAACGTATCAAGCAAATGTGGTTAACTGTTGCATCACTTGTGGTTAGAATCTAAATTATCAATTTCACTTTCAAGGTTTTAACTTGGAGTGATGAGAACGACGTGTATTGAGGACCCAATAACCTTCAAGGACGCGTAATTAAGACTTAGGGATGGGTTTGATGAACTATAAGAAACTTCACTTCACTCGATTTGTTCCAAAAGAACTAAAACATATCGATCAAATGAGGTTAACTGTTGCATGACTTGTGGTTAGAATCTAAATAATCCATTTCACCTTCAAGTTTTTAACTTGAAGTGATGAGAACGACGTGTATTGAGGATCCAATAACCTTCAAGGACGCATAATTAAGTCTTAGTGATGGGTTTGATGAACTATAAGAAACTTCACTTCAATTGATTTGTTCCAAAAGAACTGAACGTATCAAGCAAATGAGGTTAACTGTTACATGACTTGTGGTTAGAATCTAAAGTTATCCATTTCACCTTCAAGTTTTTAACTTGAAGTGATGAGAACGACGTGTATTGAGGACCCAATAACCTTCAAGGACGCGTAATTAAGACTTAGTTATGGGTTTGATGAACTATAAGAAACTTCACTTCAATCGATTTGTTCCAAAAGAACTGAACGTATCAAGCAAATGAGGTTAACTGTTGCATGACTTGTGGTTAGAATCTAAATAATCCATTTCACCTTCAAGTTTTTAACTTGAAGTGATGAGAACGACGTGTATTGAGGACCCAAAAACCTTCAAGGACGCGTAATTAAGACTTAGTGATGGGTTTGATGAACTTATAAGAAACTTCACTTCAATCGATTTGTTCCAAAAGAACTGAACGTATCAAGCAAATGAGGTTAACTGTTACATGACTTGTGGTTAGAACCTAAAGTTATACATTTCACCTTCAAGTTTTTAACTTGAAGGGATGAGAACGACGTGTATTGAGGACCCAATAACCTTCAAGGACGCGTAATTAAGACTTAGTTTTTGGTTTGATGAACCTATAAGAAACTTCACTTCAATCGATTTGTTACAAAAGAACTGAACGTATCAAGTAAATGAGGTTAACTGTTACATGACTTGTGGTTAGACCTAAAGTTATACATTTCACCTTCAAGTTTTTAACTTGAAGGGATGAGAACGACGTGTATTGAGGACCCAATAACCTTCAAGGACGCGTAATTAAGACTTAGGATTGGTTTTGATGAACTATAAGAAACTTCACTTCAATCGATTTGTTCCAAAAGAACTGAACGTATCAAGCAATGAGGTTAACTGTTACATGACTTGTGGTTAGAATCTAAGTTATCCATTTCACCTTCAAGGTTTTAACTTGGAGTGATGAGAACGACGTGTATTGAGGACCCAATAACCTTCAAGGACGCGTAATTAAGACTTAGTTATGGGTTTGATGAACTATAAGAAACTTCACTTCAATCGATTTGTTCCAAAAGAACTGAACGTATCAAGCAAATGTGGTTAACTGTGCATGACTTGTGGTTAGAATCTAAATTATCCATTTCACCTTCAAGGTTTTAACTTGAAGTGATGAGACTGACGTGTATTGAGGACCCAATAACTTTCAAGGTTGCGTAATTAAAACTTAGTTAAGGGTTTTGATGAACTATAAGAAACTTCACTTCAATCGATTTGTTCCAAAAGAACTGAACGTATCAAGCAAATGAGGTTAACTGTTACATGACTTGTGGTTAGAATCTAAAGTTATCCATTTCACCTTCAAGTTTTTAACATTGAGTGATGAGAACGACGTGTATTGAGGACCCAATAACCTTCAAGGACGCGTAATTAAGACTTAGGGATGGTTTTGATGAACTATAAGAAACTTCACTTCAATCGATTTGTTCCAAAAGAACTGAATGTATCAAGCAATTAGGTTAACTGTTGCATGACTTGTGGTTAGAATCTAAATAATCCATTTCACCTTCAAGTTTTTAACTTGAAGTGATGAGAACGACGTGTATTGAGGATCCAATAACCTTCAAGGACGCAAAATTAAGTCTTAGTGATGTGTTTGATGAACTATAAGAAACTTCACTTCAATCGATTTGTTCCAAAAGAACTGAACGTATCAAGCAAATGAGGTTAACTGTTACATGACTTGTGGTTAGAACCAAAGTTATACAATTCACCTTCAAGTTTTTAACTAGAAGTGATGAGAACGACGTGTATTGAGGACCCAATAACCTTCAAGGACGCGTAATTAAGACTTAGTTTTGGGTTTGATGAACTATAACAAACTACACTTCACTCGATTTGTTCCAAAAGAACTAAAACATATCGATCAAATGAGGTTAACTGTAGCATGACTTATGGTTAGAACTAAAGTTATACATTTCACCTTCAAGTTTTTAACTTGAAGTGATGAGAACGACGTGTATTGAGGACCAATAACCTTCAAGGACGCGTAATTAAGACTTAGGGATGGTTTTGATGAACTATAAGAAACTTCACTTCAATCGATTTGTTCCAAAAGAACTGAATGTATCAAGCAAATTAGGTTAACTGTTGCATCACTTGTGGTTAGAATCTAAATTATCCTTTTCACTTTCAAGGTTTTAACTTGTAGTGATGGGAACGACGTGTATTGAGGACCCAATAACCTTCAAGGACGCGTAATTAAGACTTAGGGATGGGTTTGATGAACTATAAGAAACTACACTTCACTCGATTTGTTCCAAAAGAACTAAAACATATCGATCAAATGAGGTTAACTGTTGCATGACTTGTGGTTAGAATCTAAATAATCCATTTCACCTTCATGTTTTTAACTTGAAGTGATGAGAACGACGTGTATTGAGGACCCAATAACCTTCAAGGACGCGTAATTAAGACTTAGGGATGGGTTTGATGAACTATAAGAAACTTCACTTCAATCGATTTGTTCCAAAAGAACAGAACGTATCAAGCAAATGAGGTTAACTGTTGCATGACTTGTGGTTAGAATCTAAATTATTTATTTCACTTCAAGGTTTTAACTTGGACTGATAAGAACAACGTGTATTGAGGAACCAATAACCTTCAAGGACGCTTAATTAAGACTTAGGATGGGTTTGATGAACTATAAGAAACTTCACTTCAATCGATTTGTTCCAAAAGAACAGAACGTATCAAGCAAATGAGGTTAACTGTTGCATGACTTGTGGTTAGAATCTAAATTATCCATTTCACCTTCAAGGTTTTAACTTGGAGTGATGAGAACGACGTGTATTGAGGACCCAATAACCTTCAAGGACGCGTAATTAAGACTTAGTTATGGGTTTGATGAACTATAAGAAACTTCACTTCAATCGATTTGTTCCAAAAGAACTGAACGTATCAAGCAAATGAGGTTAACTGTTACATGACTTGTGGTTAGAATCTAAATTATCCATTTCACCTTCAAGGTTTTAACTTGGAGTGATGAGAACGACGTGTATTGAGGACCCAATAACCTTCAAGGACGCGTAATTAAGACTTAGGGATGGGTTTGATGAACTATAAGAAACTTCACTTCAATCGATTTGTTCCAAAAGAACTGAACGTATCAAGCAAATGAGGTTAACTGTTGCATGACTTGTGGTTAGAATCTAAATTATCCATTTCACCTTCAAGGTTTTAACTTGAAGTGATGAGAACGACGTGTATTGAGGACCTAATAACCTTAAAGGACGCGTAATTAAGACTTAGTGATGGTTTGATGAACTATAAAAAACTTCAACTCAATCGATTTGTTCCAAAAGAACTGAACGTATCAAGCAAATGAGGTTAACTGTTACATGACTTGTGGTTAGAACCAAAGTTATACATTTCACCTTCAAGGTTTTAACTTGAAGTGATGAGAACGATGTGTATTGAGGACCCAATAACCTTCAAGGACGCGTAATTAGGACTTAGTATGCGTTTGATGGAGTATATAAAACTTCACTTCAATCGATTTGTTCGAAACGAACTTAACGTATCAAGCAGATGAGGTTAACTGTTACATGACTTGTGGTTAGAACCAAAGTTATACATTTCACCTTCAAGTTTTTAACTTGAAGTGATGAGAACGACGTGTATTGAGGACCCAATAACCTTCAAGGACGCGTAATTAAGACTTAGTGATGGGTTTGATGAACTATAAGAAACTTCACTTCAATCGATTTGTTCCAAAAGAACTGAACGTATCAAGCAAATGAGGTTAACTGTTACATGACTTGTGGTTAGAACCAAAGTTATACATTTCACCTTCAAGTTTTTAACTTGAAGTGATGAGAACGACGTGTATTGAGGACCCAATAACCTTCAAGAACGCGTAGTTAAGACTTAGGGATGGGTTTGATGAAGTATAATAAACTTCCCTTCAATCGATTTGTTCCAAAAGAACTGAACGTATCAAGCAAATAAGGTTAACTGTTGCATGACTTGTGGTTAGAATCTAAATTATCCATTTCACCTTCAAGGTTTTAACTTGGAGTAATGAGAACGACGTGTATTGAGGACCCAATAACCTTCAAGAAAGGCGTAATTAAGACTTAGGGATGGGTTTGATGAAGTATAATAAACTTCCCTTCAATCGATTTGTTCCAAAAGAACTGAACGTATCAATCAAATAAGGTTAACTGTTGCATGACTTGTAGTTAGAATCTAAATTACCCATTTCACCTTCAAGGTTTTCACTTGGAATGATGAGAACGACGTGTATTGTGGACCCAATAACCTTCAAGGATGGGTAATTACGACTTAAGGACGGGTTTGATGAACTATAACAAACTTCACTACAATCGATTTGTTCCAAAAGAACTGAACGTATTAAGCAAATGAGGTTAACTGTTGCATGACTTGTAGTTAGAATCTAAATTACCCATTTGACCTTCAAGGTTTTAACTTGGAGTGATGAGAACGACGTGTATTGCGGACCCAATAACCTTCAAGAACGCGTAGTTAAGACTTAGTATGGGTTTGATGAACTATAAGAAACTTCACTTCAATTGATTTGTTCCAAAAGAATTGAACGTATCAAGCAAATGAGGTTAACTGTTACATGACTTGTGGTTTGAATCTAAGTTATCCATTTCACCTTCAAGGTTTTAACTTGAAGTGATTAGAACGACGTGTATTGAGGACATAATAATCTTCAAGGACGTGTAATTAAGACTTAGTTATGGGTTTAATGAACTATAAGAAACTTTACTTCAATCAATTTGTTCCAAACGAACTGAACGTATCAAGCAAATGAGGTTAACTGTTACATGACTTGTGGTTAGAATCTAAAGTTATACATTTCACCTTCAAGTTTTTAACTTGAAGTGATGAGAACGAGGTGTATTGAGGACGCAATAACCTTCAAGGACGCGTAATTAACACTTAGTTTTGGGATTGATGAACTATAAGAAACTTCACTTCAATCGATTTGTTCCAAAAGAACTGAACGTATCAAGCAAATGAGGTTAACTGTTACATGACTTGTGGTTAGAACCAAAGTTATACATTTCACCTTCAAGTTTTTAACTTGAAGTGATGAGAACGACGTGTATTGAGGACCCAATAACCTTCAAGGACGCGTAATTAAGACTTAGTGATGGGTTTGATGAACTATAAGAAACTTCACTTCAATCGATTTGTTCCAAAAGAACTGAACGTATCAAGCAAATGAGGTTAACTGTTACATGACTTGTGGTTAGAACCAAAGTTATACATTTCACCTTCAAGTTTTTAACTTGAAGTGATGAGAACGACGTGTATTGAGGACCCAATAACCTTCAAGGACGCGTAATTAAGACTTAGGGATGGGTTTGATGAACTATAAGAAACTTCACTTCAATCGATTTGTTCCAAAAGAACTGAACGTATCAAGCAAATGAGGTTAACTGTTACATGACTTGTGGTTAGAACCAAAAGTTATACATTTCACCTTTAAGTTTTAAACTTAAAGTGATGAGAACGACGTGTATATAGAACCCAATAACCGTCAAGGACGCGTAATTAAGACTTAGGGATGGGTTTGATGAACTATAAGAAACTTCACTTCAATCGATTTGTTCCAAAAGAACTGAACGTAACAAGCAAATGATGTTAACTGTTGCTTGACTTGTGGTTAGAATCTAAATTATCCATTTCATTTTCAAGGTTTTAACTTGGAGTGATGAGAACAATGTGTATGGAAGACCCAATAACCCCTCAGGGACGCTTAATTAAGACTTGGGGATGGGTTTGATGAACTATAAGAAACTTCACTTCAATCGATTTGTTCCAAAAGAACTGAACGTATCAAGCAAATGAGGTTAACTATTGGATGACTTGTGGTTAGAATGTAAATTATCCATTTCACCTTCAAGGTTTTAACTTGGAGTGATGAGAACGACGTGTATTGAGGACTCAATAACCTTCAAGGACGCGTAATTAAGACTTAGTTATGGGTTTGATGAACAATGAGAAACTTCACTTCAATCGATTTGTTCCAAAAGAACTGAACGTATCAAGCAAATGAGGTTAACTGTTACATGAGTTGTGGTTAGAACCAAAGTTATACATTTCATCTTCAAGTTTTTAACTTGAAGTGATGAGAACGAGGTGTATTGAGGACGCAATAACCTTCAAGGACGCGTAATTAACACTTAGTTTTGGGATTGATGAACTATAAGAAACTTCACTTCAATCGATTTGTTCTAAAAGAACTGAACGTATCAAGCAAATGAGGTTAACTTTTACATGACTTGTGGTTAGAACAAAAGTTATGCATTTCACCTTCAAGATTTTAACTTGAAGTGATGAGAACGACGTGTATTGAGGACCCAATAACCTTCACGGACACGTAATTAAGACTTAGTGATGGGTTTGATGAATTATATAAGAAACTTCACTTCAATCAATTTGTTCCAAAAAGAACTGAACGTATCAAGCAAATGAGGTTAACTCTTACATGACTTGTCGTTAGAACCAAAGTTATACATTTCACCTTCAATTTTTTAACTTGAAGTGAAGAGAACGACGTGTATTGACTACCCAATAACCTTCAAGGACGCATAATTAAGACTTAGTGATGGGTTTGATGAACTATAAGAAACTTCACTTCAATCGATTTGTTCCAAAAGAACTGAACGTATCAAGCAAATGAGGTTAACTGTTATATGACTTGTGGTTCGAACCAAAGTTATACATTTCACCTTCAAGTTTTAAACTTGAAGTGATGAGAACGACGTGTATTGAGGACCAAATAACCTTCAAGGACGCGTAATTAAGACTTAGTGATGGGTTTGATGAACTATAAGAAACTTCAATTCAAACGATTTGTTCCAAAAGAACTGAACGTATCAATCAAATGAGGTTAACTCTTACATGACTTGTGGTTTGAACCAAAGTTATACATTTCACCATCAAGTTTTTAACTTGAAGTGATGAGAATGATGTTTATTGACAACCCAATAACCTTCAAGGACGCATAATTACGACTTAGTGATGGGTTTGATGAACTATAAGAAACATCACTTCAATCGATTTGTTCCAAAAGTACTGAACGTATCAAGCAAATGAGGTTAATTGTTACATGACTTGTGGTTAGAACCAAAGTTATACATTTCACCTTCAAGTTTTGAACTTGAAGTGATGAGAACGACCTGTATATAGAACCCAATAACCTTCAAGGACACGTAATTAAGACTTAGGGATGGGTTTGATGAACTATAAGAAACTTCACTTCAATCGATTTGTTCCAAAAGAACTGAACGTATCCAGCAAATTACGTTAACTGTTGCTTGACTTGTGGTTAGAATATAAATTATCCATTTCACTTTCAAGGTTTTAACTTGGAGTGATGAGAACAATGTGTATTGAAGACCCAATAAGTTTCAAGGACGCTTAATTAAGACTTAGGGATGGGTTTGATGAACTATAAGAAACTTCACTTCAATCGATTTGTTCCAAAAGAACTGAACGTATCAAGCAAATGAGGTTAACTATTGCATGTCTTGTGGTTAGAATATAAATTATCCATTTCACCTTCAAGGTTTTAACTTGGAGTGATGAGAACGACGTGTATTGAGGACCCAATAACCTTCAAAGACGCGTAATTAAGACTTAGGGATGGGTTTGATGAACTATAAGAAACTTCACTTCAGTCGATTTGTTCCAAAAGAACTGAACGTATCAAGCAAATGAGGTTAACTGTTGCATGACTTGTGGTTAGAATCTAAATTATCCATTTCACTTTCAAGGTTTTAACTTGGAGTGATGAGAACAACTTGTATTGAGGACCCAATAACCTTCAAGGACGCTTAATTAAGACTTAGGGATGGGTTTGATGAACTATACGAAACTTCACTTCAATCAATTTGTTCCAAAAGAACTGAACGTATCAGGCAAATGAGGTTAACTGTTACATGACTTGTGGTTAGAATCTAAATTATCCATTTCACCTTCAAGGTTTTAACTTGGAGTGATGAGAACGACGTGTATTGAGGACCCAATAACCTTCAAGGACGCGTAATTAAGACTTAGTTATGGGTTTGATGAACTATAAGAAACTTCACTTCAATCGATTTGTTCCAAAAGAACTGAACGTATCAAGCAAATGAGGTTAACTGTTACATGACTTGTTGTTAGAACCTAAGTTATCCATTTCACCTTCAAGGTTTTAACTTGAAGTGATGAGAACGACGCGTATTGAGGACCCAATAACCTTCAAGGACGAGTAATTAAGACTTAGTGATGGGTTTGTTGAACTATAAGAAACTTCACTTCAATCGATTTGTTCTAAAAGAACTGAACGTATCAAGCAAATGAGGTTAACTGTTACATGACTTGTGGTTAGAACCAAAGTTATACATTTCACCTTCAAGTTTTTAACTAGAAGTGATGAGAACGACGTGGATTGAGGACCCAATAACCTTCAAGGACGCGTAATTAAGACTTGGTGATGGGTTTGATGAACTATGAAAAACTTCACTTCAATCGATTTGTTCCAAAAGAACTGAACCTATCAAGCAAATGAGGTTAATTGTTACATTACTTGTGGTTAGAACGTAAGTTATCTATTTCACCTTCAAGGTTTAAACTTGGAGTAATGAGAACGACGTGTATTGAGGACCCAATAACCTTCAATGACGCGTAATTAAGACTTAGTTAAGGGTTTGATGAACTATAAGAAACTTCACTTCAATCGATTTATTCCAAAGGAACTGAACGTATCAAGCAAATGAGGTTAACTGTTACATGACTTGTGGTTAGAACCAAAGTTATACATTTCACCTTCAAGTTTTTAACTTGAAGTGAAGAGAACGACGTGTATTGTGTAATATCCGGCTTGTACGGAACTTCATATTATAATATGTATTGGCATTTTTGTAAATATGTCAAGTCAAGCTCGTTTTACGAAAAGGAAGCGTCATTGGAATCCTAACGATCAATTGGAATTTTAAGAAACTTACTGGATTTTTTGGAGATTAAAAGCTATGTTTCGAGTAATTATATTTCTCGTAATATAAAAGACGCTTTCGTAAAAATAGTAGACGAGGTCCGTTTTACGAACAGATAGTCTTGTTAGAACCCAAATAATAAATTGGACTTATTGGTGAAATAAGAAAATTTGGAGAAGCCAAATTGCTAGTCGATTGACGAAACGAAGGACGAAACAAAATAGAAATAGAGCGAAAGGCATTATTGTAATTTACCAAACCAAATTTAATTAAAAACAAATGCTTCTCTTCTTCTCCACGCCATTCCTTCTCCCTGTGATTTTCCTCCCTCCCCGCGGCGACATTTTCTCTCCTCTCGGCGTCCTTGCTTGCGGTGGCCTGTTCGTGCTCCAATCGTTCCATTTTCTTCGTGCTTTCTTCTCCAATCGACGTTCTAGGTATGAACCTACGATCTTAGAGCTTTTATTTCGATGTTTATGGAGTTTTAAACAATTTGGTTTCGTTTAGGTTTTTTTAAAAATCGAGATTTAGGGCTCGAAATTGATAGATTGTTATAGTTTACGAACGTATTGCACGTATTAAACGTTATTGGAAGAAGTTTGGACGATTTAGGAGAAATGTTAAATTTGTAAATTTTTGGTTTTCGGAAAACTCGTAAATTGGATTTCGGGGTATCGAGCGTAGATTAATGGATTAAATGCCGCGATAAGTTAAGTTGGAATGTTAGGAAATTCCTTTAGTTGAGGTTTTGACAATTGGACGTTTATTAACTTAAACTCGTTTTAACGTCAATCCTTGTAAATTGCTTAGGTGATCAGCGCTCAAGGACGGAGCTTGAGCTGCTTTGGACACGAGGTAAGTTCTCGTGATTCTTCTCTAGCCGATTGGCCTACACCGTACGTCGAATGTCGTGTCGAGGAATTTTGGTGATGCACTTGTTTTATATTGCTTTGGTTGGGTAGCTAGGCTTATTTGTTTTATAGATTATGTCTTATAGTCTTTGATGGTATACATTATTGCTTGTTTACTTTAAGATATGAACTGTTCACGCATCACTTGTTTTTAAAGAAAAACATGAAAATGAACTTCCGCACAGGGTTTTAAAGATAATGTAAAGCATAGCATAGGCCGAAAGACATATTGGCCGAAAGGCGTATCGTTTATCAGTCACGCGAGGTGGGGCTCAGGCACGGCTGTACGTGTCGTAAGCGTGTACCCCCCACCTCTAGCTGGAAAGAGTAGTCCGGCTGCTGGATGAGCTCTCTCCGGTTAGAGGGATAGGATCTCGGTGACACCTATCGTGCATTGCATAGTAAAGAAAATAAAGCATGATTTATCAAACTCATACGCACAGCATGCATTGCATTTACGTAGAGCTTACTGGGATTTCATCTCATAGTGTGTATGTATGGTGTAGGTGATTACGAGGATACAGGTGAGGATGAGATTCCTCCTCCTGAGGCTTGAGTCCAGTTGACGGAGGATGGTTGCGGTGGTGTGCTGGCGCAGTCGACGCTTATCTGACCCGTGGGGACGTATGTATAGATTTTGGGATTTTTAGAATGTTTTGGATTGATAATTGTATAGACATTTTAGGATGTTTGAGAACTGGTAGTTGATAGGTTTACATATCGATGTTTTGAAACGTATTGTAAATAGATTTTATAATCTTTTGTTGATTTCAAAACAGGAGGATTTGTTTAGGTTTTAAATATACCCATGCAGTTCGTTTCCATAAAGTTTGACTACGTTCTGAGTTAAATGTTTGGAAGATTAAGAGGTGTTTAATATGTTAATTGAGGATGAAAATAGAGATGTGTTAAAGTAGTTATGGCAGGGGAAAAGAGAAGGAAGAGAGAGAGGTAGCAGCACCTCTCTGGTATTCGTAAATCCAGAGAGGTTGCCGAACGATCGCCAGTGAGGGCGATCGTTCGCCCCTCATGGTAGTGCTCTGGAAGAAATTCCAGAACGCCTGTCGAGCGATCGCCAGGCTAAGGGTGATCGCCGGGGTGCGATCGCCATAGGGCGATCAATCGCCCCTCACTTTTTCGGGACAAATGTCCCTCCTGCCCTCAGCTTGGCCGATGTTTTCTTTTAAATGATTTTTAACTGTTTTAATAGTTAATATAAGTTTTATTTAAATTGTTTTAAAAGTTGAATTTCAATTTCGATCTCGATTCTGGTTTCGATTTCGGATTTGGTTTTGCCTAGAGTTTATTTAATGTATAAGGATAAAAAAAATATATATATAGTACGGGAATTGGGTACAGTGTTAGGGTGGTTACAATTATGGTATCAGAGACCCCGGGTTTTAAAATCGGTTCTATAGACCGCTCGACTGCACAGCCACTACGCGGACATCCTTCATCAACTGTAAGTATGTTTATAGCTTTATTCGATTTCTAGTTTCTTAGAATATTTGTTTAACTTTTTATAGGAATTTTATAATTATGGTGCGTCCATGAAATGACCGAGATGACCACGACGATACGATAGACACACTTAAGGATTTTATCGCCCAGCAGTCTCAACATATAGAGCGACAGGCTCAACAAATGGAGAGACAGTCTCAACATCTGGGTACTATGATAGACCGAGAGGGCATTAGAGCTCGAGAGACAGCTGTTTCGGGTAACCGGGGGATGGAGAGATTTCAGAAGCTTTAGCCCCCTATATTTAACGGACAGTCCACAGATCCCTCTTCCGCCGAGGAGTGGATTCGCACTATGGAGGACATGCTGGCGTATGCTAGCATTGAGGACGGAGAGAAGGTTGCATTGGTGACCTATCACTTGGCACTTGACGCCCGGTTTTGGTAGAATTCCATCAGAATGACCACCGATGTGACGATCATGGGCTGGGAGAGATTCAGGACCTTGTTTTACGACAAGTATTTCAGCCATACCGTACGAGAGGCGAAGATGGTTGAGTTTATGCAGTTGCGACAGATTGGTTCTATTGCCGAGTACGTGAGGAGGTTTGAGGCATTGTCCCGATTCACGCCACGATAGGTCAGTGTTAACGAGGACAAGGTACGCCGATTTTTACAGGGATTTAGTCAGAAGTTCCGGATGCGCCTTACCATATCTGGGGTACTTAATGTATCCTGTGACGATATTGTGGCTAGGGCGCTTGATATTGAGGCAGTTGATCTGAGTTCTGCCAGACCGAGGGAGCCATCTAAGAGCTTCTTCCGTGAGATTCGACCTCAGTCACTGAACCGAGGTTGGCAGCCCAGAGCACAGCCCTAGCAGCAGTAGAGGGGTGTGAAGAGACCTCTTGAGGGAGGTAATGACCGGGGAAAGGGGAAGCAAGTACAGGGCATTTCTCAGGTACCGGTTTGCCCTAAATGTCAGAAGGAACACAGGGGCCAGTGCAGGTTAGGCACAGATGTGTGTTATTGGTGTGGAGAATGAGGCCATTTTGCTAAAGACTGCCCGAAGCGGGGCCGAGATCAGTCAGGCAGTGATCAGAGGAGGATTATGCCGAGGATCTTTGCATTTATCGAACCTGGTGATGTTGATAACGAGGATCAGCCTGCCGTGATAGTAGGTACTATATTGGTTTCTGGTGTTTCTGTATTTTCTTTATTAGACACGGGGGCTACGCATTCTTTTGTTTCCACCGATTGTGTGTCTAGATTGAGGCTTGCGCCGGAGTTAGCAGAATGCGAGTATAGTGTGATGCTACCTTCAGGAGAGCGTATGCAGTCATGTCGTGTAGTTCAGGGCAATATTATCTCGATTGGGGACAGAACCCTCTATGCTCGCCTTATTGTTATGGGCATAGAGCATTATGATCATCTTATCTTGGGGATGGACTGGCTGTCACAGCACTTCGCCACCATCGATTGTCGATCCGGGATTGTCACCTTTCGACCCCCGGGTAAAGCCGAGTTTTCTTATCAGGCGATGAGCAGATTGAGCAGCTCGCCTATTTCTTATTCCATGAAGGTCAACGAGCAGTTTAAAGGTGCGTGCTCTATTTATTTGGCCTCTGTATTTGATTGTCAGTTGCTCAGCGGAGAAAAGCCGAGCGATATTCCTATTGTCAGAGAGTTCTCTAGGATCTTTTTTGATGATCTTCCTGGGTTAACACCAGACCGGGAGATTGAATTCACTATTGATGTCTATCCAAACTCAGTGCCGAGGATTAAGAACTTGTATCGGTTGGCACCAGCTGAGTTTAGGGAACTGAGGACTCAGCTTGATGAGTTGTTAAAGAAGGGATTTATCCGACCCAGTGTTTCGCCTTGGGTTGCTCCCGTTCTGTTTGTCAAGAAGAAAGACGGGACCCTCAGGATGTGCATCGATTACAGAGAGCTGAATAAACTTACAGTGAAGAATAAGTATCCACTGCCGCGGATTGATGATTTATTTGATCAGCTGCAAGGTGCCTGAGTATTTTCAAAGATTGATCTACGCTCGGGTTACAATCAGCTGAAGGTCCAAAAGGATGATATACCGAAGACGACATTCCGAACGAGGTATGGGCATTATGAGTTCCTTGTCATGTCTTTTGGACTTACTAATGCCCCTGCAGCGTTTATGGATTTGATGAACCGTGTCTTCAAGGAGTATCTGGACAAGTTTGTGGTGGTTTTCATCGACGACATTCTGATCTACTCTAAGACGAAGGAAGAACACGAGGAGCACTTGAGAATAGTTTTGAGGATTTTATGCCAGCACCAGTTGTGTCCAAAGTTCTTTAAGTGTGAGTTCTGGCTGGATCGAGTCAGTTTTTTTGGCCACATTATATTAGAAGAAGGGGTTTCTGTGGATCTGAGCAAAATTCAGGCGGTCAGAGATTGGCCACAGCCGAAGAACGTACGAGAGGTGCGCGGATTTCTCGGGTTAGCCGGTTATTACAGGAGGTTTATTGACGGATTCTCGAAGATCGCACTTCCTCTTTCACGATTGACTCGGAAGAACGAGAGGTTTATATGGTCGTTTGCTTGTGATGATAGTTTTATGGAGTTAAAGCAGAGGTTGACCACCGCTCCAGTACCGGCACTACCTATTGAAGGTGACAAGTTTAGTATTTATTGTGACGCGTCTGGAGTGGGACTCGGATGTGTATTGATGCAAGAGGGGAGAGTTATTGCCTATGCTTCTCGGCAGTTGAAGCCGTATGAGCAGAATTACCCTACACACGACCTTGAGTTAGCAGCTGTGGTCTTCGCACTGAAGATATGGAGACATTATTTGTATGGGCAGCAGTGAGAGATATTTTCCGACCACAAGAGCTTGAAGTATTTATTTACGCAGAAGGAGCTGAATATGCGTCAGAGAAGGTGGCTTGAGTTCGTCAAAGACTACGATTTTCATATCAAGTACCATCCAGGAAAGGCGAACAAGGTTGCTGATGCCTTGAGTAGAGTGCCTTCTGCGAGTCAGCCTTCATTAGCAGCGATGTCAGTTACGCTGCGGTCTGAGATTGAGAGGTTCGACGTTGAGATAGTGACAGAGTTGTCCAATATCCTCACTAACATTTCTCTCAGGCCGACTATTCTAGATCGGATACGTGAGGCTCAGCAGAATGATACAGAGTGTGAGGAGCTTCGATCCAGCATGACATTGGGAGATTCGTCGGATTTTCATTTATCAGATGATGGTATTCTACGGTTCAGGCATAGGTGGTACGTGCCTAACGACGAGGATCTGAAGAAAGATATATTGGCCGAGGCACATTCTTCGGCATATTCTGTACACCCGGGAAGTACTAAGATGTACCGGGACTTGAAGCAACACTTCTGGTGGCCGAAAATGAAGAGAGAGGTCGCCAAGTACGTAGAAACCTGTCTAGTCTGTCAATAGGTGAAAGCAGAGCACTAGAGACCGACCGGAACATTATTGCCACTGCCGATTCCGGAGTGGAAGTGGGAGCAGATCTCCATGGATTTTATTGTGGGGCTCCCGAGGACGACGAAGGGCCATGATTGTGTTTGGGTGATTGTGGACCGATTTACAAAGTCGGCTCACTTCTTGCCAGTGAAGATGACTTCTTCGATGGACCAGTTTGCCGAGCTTTATGTGTAAGAGATTGTCAGACTGCACGGAGTTCCCGTTTCTATTGTCTTAGACAGAGATCCGAGGTTCATGTCGAAGTTCTGGAAGAGTCTGCACAAAGCTATGGGGACTCAGCTTAATTTCAGCACTGCATTTCATCCTCAGACTGATGGTCAGACAGAGAGGACGAATCATATTTTGGAGTATATGCTCAGAGCATGTGTGCTGGAGTTTCAGGGATCGTGGAACTGGTATTTGCCACTGATCGAGTTCTCATATAATAACAGCTTCCAGGCTACCATCGGCATGGTTCCGTATGAAGCCTTATATGGTCGGAAGTGTAGATCTCCACTGTATTGGGATGAGGTTGGCGAGGCCAGCATCGTTGGTCCTGAGATTCTACAGCAGACAGCAGAGAAGATTGCCATTATTCGACAGCGTATCGAGGTAGCTCAGAGCAGACAGAAGAGCTACGCTGACACGAGACGGAGAGAGCTAGAGTTCAAGGAAGGTGACGAAGTTTATATTAAAGTATCTCCGTTCAAAGGCGTTGCGAGATTTGGAAGGAGGGGTAAGTTGAACCCTCGGTATGTGGGGCCCTTTCCTATTCTAAAGAGGATCGGGAAGATGGCGTACAGATTGCAGCTTCCAGCTTCTATGGAGGGTATTCATGACGTACTTCACGTATCCATGCTTCGGAAGTGTTTGCGTGATCCATCACATGCCGTGGAGGCAATAGACATCGAGGTACAGCCTACCTCGACCTATGAGGAGAGGCCGGTACGTATTTTGGAGACTTCCATCAAGGTTTTGCGCAACAAAGAAATTCCGCTAGTTAAAGTCCTATGGCGGAATCATGAGGTGGAAGAAGCGACTTGGGAGCGACAGCAAGATATGATGATTAAATATCCTGAGTTATTTGTATAGTTAAATTTTGTGGACAAAATTCTAAATAAGGTGAGCGGAATGTAATATCCGACTTGTACGGAACTTCATATTATAATATGTATTGGTATTTTTGTAAATATGTCAAGTCAAGCTCGTTTTACGAAAAGGAATCATCATTAGAATCCTAACGATCAATTGGAATTTTAAGAAATTTATGGGATTTTTCGGAGATTAAACGTTATGTTTCGAGTAATTATATTTCTCGTAATATAAAAGACGCTTTCGTAAAAATAGTAGACGAGGTCCGTTTTGCGAACGGATAGTCTTGTTAGAACCCAAATAATAAATTGGACTTATTGGTGAAATAAGAAAATTTGGAGAAGCCAAATTGCTAGCCGATTAACGAAACGAAGGACAAACAAAATAGAAATAGAGCGAAGGGCAATATATAGTAATTTACCAAACCAAATTTAATTAAAAACAAATGCTTCTCTTCTTCTCTACGCCATTCCTTCTCCCTGTGAATTTCCTCCCTCCCCGCGGCGACATTTTCTCTCCTCTCGGCGTCCTTGCTTCCGGTGGCCGGTTCGTGCTCCAATCGTTCCGTTTTCTTCGTGCTTTCTCCTCCAATCGACGTTCTAGGTATGAACCTACGATCTTAGAGCTTTTATTTCGATGTTTATAGAGTTTTAAACAATTAGGTTTCGTTTAGGTTTTGTTAAAAATCGAGATTTAGGACTCGAAATTGATAAATTGTTATAGTTTACGAACGTATTGCACGTATTAAACGTTATTGGAAGAAGTTTGGACGATTTAGGAGAAATGTTAAATTTGTAAATTTCGGGTTTTCGGAAAACTCGTAAATTGGATTTCGGGGTATCGAGCGTAGATTAATGGATTAAATGCCTCGATAAGTTAAGTTGGAATGTTAGGAAATTCCTTTAGTTGAGGCTTTGACAATTGGATGTTTTTTTT
>CM039504.1:54539557-54613478 GCA_022432975.1 Begonia masoniana | reverse complement strand
CATGGTATTTATACATCTTTTAGCCTCCTTTAGGTCACTTTTGAATGAAAAAACATAACATAATGCTTTCAAGGTCTTGAAGCTTCCAAATCTTTCCTCGGTGCGTTAGCATCCGAGAATCAATACACGTCGTTCTCGTCACTCCAAGTTAAAACCTGAAGGTGAAATGGATAACTTAGATTCAAACAACAATTCATGTAACAGTTAACCTAATTTGCTTGATACATTCAGTTCTTTTGGAACAAATCGATTGAAGTGAAGTTTCTTATAGTTCATCAAAACCATCCCTAAGTCTTAATTACGCGTCCTTGAAGGTTATTGGGTCCTCAATACAAGTCGTTCTCATCACTTCAAGTTAAAAACTTGAAGGTGAAATGTATAACTTTAGTTCTAACCACAAGTCATGTAACAGTTAACCTCATTTACTTGACACGTTCAGTTCTTTTGTAACAAATCGATTGAAGTGAAGTTTCTTATAGTTCATCAAACCCATCCCTAAGTCTTAATTACGCATCCTTGAAGGTTATTGGGTCCACAATACACGTCGTTCTCGTCACTCCAAGTTAAAACCTTGAAGGTGAAATGGGTAATTTAGATTCTAAATACAAGTCATGCAACAGTTAACCTCATTTGATTGATACGTTCTGTACTTTTGGAACAAATCGATTGAAGTGAAGTTTCTTATAGTTCATCAAACCCATCCCTAAGTCTTAATTACGCATCCTTGAAGGTTATTGGGTCCACAATACACGTCGTTCTCGTCACTCCAAGTTAAAACCTTGAAGGTGAAATGGGTAATTTAGATTCTAACTACAAGTCATGCAACATTTAACCTCAATTGCTTGATACGTTCAGTTCTTTTGGAACAATTCGATTGAAGTTATGTTTCTTATAGTTCATCAAACCCATCCCTAAGTCCTAATTACGCGTCCTTGAAGTTTATTGGGTCCTCAATACACGTCGTTCTCATCACTCCAAGTTAAAACCTTGAAGGTGAAATGGATAACTTAGATTCAAACAACAATTCATGTAACAGTTAACCTCATTTGCTTGATACGTTCAGTTCTTTTGGAACAAATTGATTGAAGTGAAGTTTTTTATAGTTCATCAAACCCATCACTAAGTCTTAATTTCGCGTCCTTGAAGTTATTGGGTCCTCAATGCACGTCGTTCTTATCACTTCAATTTAAAGCCTTGAAGGTTAAATGGATAATTTTGGTTCTAACCACAAGTCATATAAAAATCACTCAATTTCACTCGTGTTTGCACTCAATAATACTGGCTTTTATCTTTAGATATGCTCTCCCACTCGTGCCTTTTTCCACTCGACTTTTTTTTTTTTTTTTTAACTAATCAAATAGTAATAAATGAGTCTTCCTGCAATAACAAAAATTGACAAACCAAAAATAAAAAGAACAATAAATAAATAATAGCAAAATAGGTACTACAATTTTGAAACAAATAAGAAAGTAGAAGGTGAAGAGATATTGGACCTCACAGCACTCCCTTACGTGTTTCACTCGAAATGAAGAAAAATCACTCAATTGCACTCGTGTTTACACTCAATAATATTGGCTGTTACCCTCTAATATGCTCACTCACTCGTGCCTTTTTCCACTTGAATTCTTTTTGATTTCTTTCGAAAATAACCGAATAGTAATGAAAGTTCACAAGTGGCGAACCAAACAAGACAAACCAAAATAACAGACACTGCAATTAGTGATGAAAGAACTAGCTCAAAATAATTAGAATAGTATAAGGATGCAAAGGAACAATCCAATGAAGTAAGCTAGTCAAACAAATTTAAAGAACCACAATTTTTTTTTTTTTTTTTTGAATTTGTAACCGAATTGGTAACCGAATTTGTAACCGAATTGGTAACCGAATTTGTAACAGAATTGGTAACCGAATTTGTAGATGACGTTTTAATGCCCAAACCAAATCGGAATTTGACGTTCAGGTATGATTTGGACAGATAAAAATCTCATCTAACAACTTAAAGAATAACACTTTAGCAATCGGAATCTTTATCAAGATGAAAACTGCGAAATACTTTTAAACATTACGAATCCTTAACAGGTACGAAATTTCACTTTTGAATAAGCAAACAAGATCCGATTTTGACATTTCAATACAGATCGGAAAGATAAAACGCTAATTCACAAATCATAAGATGCTGACAATTTTGTTTGAGGTCTAGAAAATATTCGAATGATTAAAATGGTTTTAACTAGATTCGAGTACACCAGAACGAAATCAACGACAGTTATAAAAATGTGAATTTGAATAGGCAAACAAGATCCGATTTTGACGTTTCAACACAGTTCAGAAAGCTAACACGTCGTTCTATGATTCATATGAAGATAATGTTTTCGTTTGACACATATTTGAATAGCGAATCATCGAGATAAATTGAAACAGATTTCAAGACTCAAGAACAAAATTTCTGAAACAAAACAAAACGAAAAGGAAGGGATAGAACCTAACGAACTCGATTTGGCTCTGATACCAAATGATGCGAACCACGCCAATGATGTGACGGTGACCCACGATCAAAATATTGGCGTCGTCGCTAACCCAGAATCTACAAGTTCGAAGAGGAAATCCTTGACCCGAAATCTATACAGATCCGAACCTTAAAATAAGGAGGACGCCACAAACGAATATGCCTGTTCGTTTGATAAGTCAGATTTTGAACGCCACAAGGAGAACCTTGATAAGTTCGGAGTTTCTTCAAGAAACTAAGAGAAATTCTTTCACAATTAGATAAAACCTGATCCCTTTTTTTATTCAACTAAGAATGAATTTATAGGTATGAAACACCCCTTCATGCTAGGGTTTCAAGAACAAAATTACTATCCTATCCTTGTAACTCTTAATTAAAATAATGACAATTGCTAAAATAATGACAAATACAACAAGTACTTTTTAAACCCTAAAAACGACAATCGAATTAACTAAATAAATAAAACGACAATGACATAAATATCATCCCAAAACAGCTTGGATTACGAGAACAATCTCTGGTATCTCTGGTTCTTGGTTCCGAACGCAATTTCCTTCTTGAGGTAAGATTTGAGGAACCAAATTGCTCATTTGCTCTTTGATCTGCTTTGCCTTTGCTCTCGTGATTGGTCCAGCCGTATCTTCAATTGGATCCTTATTCTTGGGCTTTGACTTGGTCTGAGCTTGGATCACATCATTACTGAGTCTTAATTATGCGTCCTTGAAGGTTTTTTGGGTCCTCAATACACGTCGTTCTCATCACTTTAAGTTAAATCCTGAAGGTGAAATTGATAACTTAGGTTCTAACCACAAGTCATGTAACAGTTAACTTCATTTGCTTGATACGTTCAGTTCGTTAGGAAAAAATTGATTGAAGTGAAGTTTCTTACACTCCATCAAACGCATTAGTAAGTATTAATTACACGTCCTTGAAGGTTATTGGGTCCTCAATACACGTCGTTCTCATCACTTCCAGTTAAATCCTGAACGTGAAATTGATAACTTAGGTTCTAACCACAAGTCATGTAACAGTTAAATTCATTTGCTTGATACGTTCAGTTCGTTTGGAACAAATCGATTGAAGTGAAGTTTCTTATACTCCATCAAAAGCATTACTAAGTATTAATTACGCGTCCTTGAAGGTTATTGGGTCCTAAATACACGTCGTTCTCATCACTTCAAGTTAAATCCTTGAAGGTGAAATGGATAACTTAGGTTCTAACCACAAGTCATGTAACAGTTAACTTCATTTGCTTGATACGTTCAGTTCGTTTGGAACAAAACGATTGAAGTGAAGTTTCTTATACTCCATCAAACGCATTACTAAGTATTAATTACGCGTCCTTGAAGGTTATTGGGTCCTCAATACACGTTGTTCTCATCAGTTCAAGTTAAATCCTTGAAAGTGAAATGGATAACTTAAATTCTAACCACAAGTCATGTAACAGTTAACCTCATTTGCTTGATACGTTCAGTTCGTTTGGAACAAATCTGTAATATCCGGCTTGTACGGATTTTTGGATATTAGTGTTTTATCATATAATGACATTTTTCGTAAATATGTCAAATCAAATCAGTTTCGCAAACGGAAAGCGTCATTATGATCATAATGAATAATAAGAATTTTAAGGAAATTCTAAGAATTTTCAGAGATTAAACGTTATATTCCGGGTAAATACGTTTATCGTAATGTAAAGGACGTTTTAGTAAAAATAGTAAACGAGGTCCGATTTGCGAACGGACAGTTTTAATAAATCCTAAATAATAGGTTGGACTTATTAACAAAATATGGAAATTTGGAAAAGTCGAATCGTTGGACGATTAACGAAACGAAGAACGAAACAAGAGCTAAGGGCAAAATGGTAATTTGCAAACCAAATTTTATAGAATAACAAATCACCTCTTCTTCTCCCTCACTTCTCTTTTTCTTCTCTGGAGCTCACGAACCTGTGAGCGATTCCTCACGCGAGCCGTCGACGACTTCGACGATTCTGACCTCCGTTTCTCCTCCGTTCTTCGTGATTTCTCCTCCAATCGCTATCCTAGGTACGAATCTATAATTCTAGAGCTTCGGTTTTCAGTTTTCAAGCCGGTTTAGCGTTAGGTTTCCGTTTAGGGTTTCGATTTATTTTCGATAAAAACGCGAATTAGGGTTCATAATTAATAGGTTAGCCATGATTAAGTATATATCGAACGTATTTGACGTTATTGGACGAAGTTAAATCAAATTGTGAAAAGGTTAAAAATTAG
Source organism: Begonia masoniana (assembly GCA_022432975.1). NCBI lineage: Eukaryota > Viridiplantae > Streptophyta > Magnoliopsida > Cucurbitales > Begoniaceae > Begonia > Begonia masoniana. Next base: position 54,608,723 of record CM039504.1, on the reverse strand, counting down.
GAATTTTTGGAAAAGTTCGTTAATTGTAATTTCGAACCATCGAGCATGAATTAGTCGTTTAAATATCTCGATTTGATGAGCTAGAAGTTTTAAGGAATTCCTTAGTTAAGGTTTCGTTGAATTTGGACGTTTAGAAGTTTAAATTCGTTTTAACGATAAGCGCTTCGAATTGCTTAGGTGAACGACTCTCTTGGACGAAGCTCGAGAATCTGTGCGCTCAAGGTAAGTTCTCGTGACTTACTCTGGCCGATTGGCCTACACCGTATTTCGATGTCGCGTCGAGGATGTTAAAGGATCGTTTGTTTTAATTGCTTTGGTTGGGTAGTTAGTTTTAAACGTTTTGTAGGTTATTTCATTTACAGTCTTGATGGTATACATGTGCTTGTTTGTTGTATGTTTATATTATGTTCATATCTGTTCATCCATCACGTATTTCAAATGTCATGAAAATGAATTTCCGCACGTGTTTTAAGAAAAGAAAATGAACCTCTGTAATGAATGAGCGTAATCTGTCTGTATCTGGTCACGCGAGGTGGGGCTCAGGCACGGCTGTGGGTGTTGCAAGCGTGTACCCCCTCCTCTAGCTGGAAAGAGTAGTCCGACCGCAGGATGGGCTCTCTCCGGTTAGTGGGTTGCGATCTCGGTGACAATCTGTCTGTCTGCGACGTAATGAATCTGTATCTGAATCTGAATCTGCATGTTTTCTGAATGGCATACGCACGCATGCATCTGCATTTACGAAGCTTACTGAGATTTCATTATCTCATAGGTGTCTGTATGGTGTAGGTGACGTTCTAGGTAACATAGATCCAGGTGAGGACGACGTTCCTCCCTCTGATGTCTGAGGCAGTTGATGGATGATGACCCGCGGGAGTGTGCTGGGCAGTCGGCGCGTTTTTGACCCGTGGGGATGTGTACGTATTTTGGGAACTATTAGAATGTCTAGGTTGATTTGTATAGACATTTTAGGTTGTTTGGATTGGGTAGTGGATAGGCTATATTTGATGACTTAAACGTTTTGGAAATCTGTTTTATAAACTGTATATTGAATTGTTTTGGTTTAATCCGTTAGTTAAATGTTATGAAAATGTTTTGAAATGTTTTTAGGTTGTTACGGATAGGCTCGGTTTTTAGAGCTATTCACGCAGTTGGACTTCGCAAAGTCTGCTGTAAGTTAATTGAGTTTAGAATACGTTTTAGTTGAGTTTAAATGATAAATTGATAGTGATGGAATTGGAAAATGCTTAAATGTAGAGTGATGTTTTGCTCTCTGGAATTTCCAGAGAGTACTTGTAAAACATTAGGGAAACGAGGTAGAAGATCGAGGGAGAGGGGGAAAATGGTCGTTGCAAAGTGCAGCGACCAGTCGCTGCAAGGGCGCTGCATTGATCGCTGCGATGTGCAGCGACTGGGCGCTGCACAATGCAGCGCCCGATCGCTGCGATGTGCAGCGACTGGGCGCTGCACACTACAGCGATTGCAGCGATCGGGCGCTGCAATGTGCAGCGCCTACAGCGATCAGTCGCTGCTTTCGTTCCTCTCTGTTTTTCCGGTTTTGCCCCTCTATACTGTTTTTGTAACACCCCAGACACTGTACCCGTATTTCCGTATATATATATATATTTTTTTTATACTTTTTACTTTTCTATGCTTTAAATAAAACTTAATGCGAAATCTAAACTGAAGTTGAAATCAGAACTGAAATCGGAATTAAAACTGAACTTTAAAAACATTTAAAACAAAACCTTTAAATAATAATTAAAACTAAAACATTTAATAAAACTTTAAAAGAAGGGAGGGCAGAATCGGAATTCTGCCCTCAAAATGCAGCAGCGACCGATCGCTGCAGCATGCAGCGCCTGATCGCTGCATGCTGTGCAGCGCCTGATCGCTGCATGCTGTGCAGCGATCGCTGCACTGCTGTGCAGAGATCACAGCATGCAGCGATCGATCTCTGCAGCTTGCAGCGATCCACCAGCGATCCGCCGTGCCTTCGATCGCCATCTCTCTTTCTCCTCTTCACTTTTCTCTCTATGTTTTTCCAGTACTCTCTGGAAACTCCAGAGAGTAAAACCACAATTTGCTCTCTGGAATCCGATTTCCAGAGAGCAATACTTCTACAATTAACAACCTAAAATCAACTTCCATGATTTAACGCAATACTTTAAAAGCGATAAAATTTCCTAAAAAACCAAATCGCGTGGATAGCTCTAAAACTCGAGCATATCCGTACCGATCCTAAAACATTTCAAAACATTTTTAACAAAACATTTTACATACCGGTTACCAAAACATTTAAAATATCAAACGTAAATCTATCACCTATCCAGATTTCCCAAACATCCTATTATAATCGTCTATACAATTTAACCAAAAACATCCAGATAATCCTCGAAATACATACCCAACCCAAACCCTCAAAACACGTATATACTTCCCCCACGGGTCAGTAAAGCATCGACTGCGCAACGCACCACCGCGACCATCATTCGTCAACTGCCTCATGCCTCAGAAGGAGGAAGCTCGTCCTCACCTGTTTCCTCGTAAACACCTACACCATACAGACATCTATGAGATAAAAATCTCAGTAAGCTCTAATAAATGCAGATGCGTGCTGTGCATATGAATCTGTAAATCATGCATTGTTTTCTTTACTTTACTTTACTTTACTTTACTTTACTTTGCTTTGCTTTGCTTTGCTATAAACTATATACCGATTTCTTTACTTTGCTTTGCTATAAACTGTATACCGATTTCTTTGCTTTACTTTGCTATAAACTGTATACCGATGGGCCATTTAACTATATACCGAAGGGTCATGTAAACGTTTCTTTACTTTGCTTTGCTTTGCTTTGCTATAAACTGTATACCGACGGGCCATTTAAACTATATACCGAAGGGTCATTTAAACTTTTCTTTACTTTGCTTTGCTATAAACTGTATACCGACGGGCCATTTAAACTATATACCGAAGGGTCATTCTTTCTTTGCATTTACTTTAAAACATCGTGCAGAAATTCATTTTTCATGATCTTTAAAAACACGTGATGCATGAGCAGATATGAACATAAACTAAACAACCAACATGCATACCATCAAGACCAAATTAGAATAACCTATAACAATTATAAACCTATCTACCCAACCAAAGCAATTTAAAACAAACAATCCATTGAGATCCTCGACGCTACATCGAAGTACGGTGTAGGCCAATCGGCCAGAGAAGATCACGAGAACTTACCTCGCGTCCGTTGCAGCTCAAGCTCCGTCCACGAGCATTGTTTGTCTGAGGCAAAACACAACGATCATCAATATCACGCGCTTAAACTTCTAATCGTCCGAATTCAACAAAACCTTAACTAAGAAAACTTCCTAAAGCTCTAATCCAATTCATTGAGCTATTTACTCGAGCAATTTACGCTCGGCACCACAATTCACAATTTACGAGTTTTTCTCTAAAAACCCGAAAATCCCCAATTTTCAACTTTTCCACAAATCGGTTTAAACTCGTCAAATAACGTTCCATACGTTCAATACATTCATAAAACTTAGCAAACCTATCGATTTTAAACCCTAACTCGCGTTTTTTACGAAAACCTAATCGAAACCCAAATTGTTCAAACTCCGTAAAACTCGAAATAAACGCTCTAAGAACGTAGATTCATACATAGGGTAGCGAGAGGAGGAGAAATCACGAAGAACGGAGGAGAAACGGAGGAGAACAGAGGTCGGAACGGAGGAGGCGTCGAACGGCCAAGAGAGAAATCGCTCTCTGGAAAATCACGCTGGAAGGAAATGAAGAAGAAAAGGGATTTGTGTTATTTTTATAAATTTGATTTGGCAAATTACCAAAATGCCCTTCCATAGTTTTTATATTCGTTTCGTCCTTCGAATCGTTAATCGTCCAACTATTCGGGTTCACCAAATTTCCTTATTTCACCAACAAGTCCAACTTATTATTTGGGATTTATTAAAACTGTCCATTCGCAATTCGGACCTCATTTACTATTTTTTCTAAAACGTTCTTTATATTACGATAAATGTATTTACTCGGAATATAGCGTCTAAGCTCCGAAAATTCTCATAATTTCCTTAAAATTTCTATTAATCGTTAGGATCTCAACGAAACCTTCTGTTCGTAAAACGGACTTGATTTGACATATTTACCAAAATGCCATATATATTAAAATAGTAATATCCTGAAAAGCCGGGTATTACAGTTTAAAATAATTTTAATTATTTTACATAGTTTATTTTAATTGTTTTTAAGTTTGTTTTAAAAGCTTCGAAGTTAGATTTAATTTCCGATTTCAATTTCGGTTCAGTTTCCGCTTAAAGTGTAAAATAAAATGAAAAGTTTATACGGGTAACTGGGTACAGTTTTAGGATCGTTACAAAATCGATTGAAGTGAAGTTTCTTATACTCCATCAAACGCATTACAAAGTATTAATTACGCGTTCTTGAAGGTTATTGGGTCCTCAATACACGTCGTTCTCATCACTTCAATTTAAAACCTTGAAGGTGAAATGGATAACTTAGGTTCTAACCACAAGTCATGTAACAGTTAAATTTATTTGCTTGATACGTTAAGTTCATTTGGAACAAATCGATTGAAGTGAAGTTTCTTATACTCCATCAAACGCATTACTAAGTATTAATTACACATCCTTGAAGGTTATTGGGTCCTCAATACACGTCGTTATCATCAGTTCAAGTTAAATCCTTGAAGGTGAAATGGATAACTTAGGTTCTAACCACAAGTCGTGTAACAGATAACCTCATTTGCTTGATACGCTCAGTTAGTTTGAAACAAATCGATTGAAGTAAAGTTTCTTATACTCCATCAAACGCATTACAAAGTGTTAATTACGCATCCTTGAAGATTATTGGGTCCTTAATACACGTCATTCTCATCACTTCAAGTTAAATCCTTGAAGGTGAAATGGATAACTTAGGTTCTAACCACAAGTCATGTAACAGTTAACCTCATTTGCTTGATACGTTCAGTTCGTTTGGAACAAATCGATTGAGGTGAAGTTTCTTATACTCCATCAAACGCATTACTAAGTCTTAATTACGCGTTCTTGAAGGTTTTTTGGGTCCTCAATACACGTCGTTCTGATCACTTCAAGTTAAATCCTTGAAGGTGAAATTGATAACTATGGTTCTAACCACAAGTCATGTAACAATTAACTTCATTTGCTTGATACGTTCAGTTCGTTTGGAACAAGTCGATTGGAGTGAAGTTTCTTATACTCCATTGAACGCATTACTAAGTCTTAATTACGAGTCCATGAAGGTTTTTTGTGTCCTCAATACACGTCGTTCTCATCACTTCAAGTTAAATCCTTGAAGGTGAAATTGATAACTTAGGTTCTAACCACAAGTCATGTAATAGTTAACTTCATTTGCTTAATACATTCAGTTCGTTTGTAACAAATCGATTCAAGTGAAATTTCTTATACTCCATCAAACGCATTACTAAGTATTAATTACGAGTCCTTGAAGGTAATTGGGTCCTTAATACCCGTCGTTCTCATCACTTCAAGTTAAATCCTTGAAGGTTAAATGGATAACTTAGGTTCTAACCACAAGTCATGTAAAAGTTAACCTCATTTGCTTGATACGTTCAGTTTGTTTGGAACAAATCGATTGAAGTGAAGTTTCTTATACTCCATCAAACGCATTACTAAGTATTAATTACGCGTCCTTGAAGGTTATTGGGTCCTCAATACCCGTCGTTCTCATTACTTCAAGTTAAATCCTTGAAGGTGAAATGGATAACTTAGGTTCTAACAACAAGTCATGTAATAGTTAACCTCATTTGTTTGATACGTTCAGTTCGTTTGGAACAAATCGATTGAAGTGAAGTTTCTTATACTCCATCAAACGCATTACTAAGTCTTAATTACGCGTCTTTGAAGGTTATTGGGTCCTCAATACACGTCGTTCTCATCACTTCAAGTTAAATCCTTGAAAGTGAAATTGATAACTTAGGTTCGAACCACAAGTCATGTAACAGTTAACTTCATTTGCTTGATACGTTCAGTTCGTTTGGAACAAATAGATTCAAATGAAGTTTCTTATACTCAATCAAACGCATTACTAAGTATTAATTACGAGTCGTTGAAGGTTATTGGGTCCTTAATACCCGTCGTTCTCATCACTTCAAGTTAAATCCTTGAAAGTTAAATGGATAACTTAGGTTCTAACCACAAGTCATGTAACAGTTAACCTTATTTGCTTGATACGTTCAGTTCGTTTGGAACAAGTCGATTGATGTGAAGTTTCTTATACTTCATCAAACGCATTACTAAGTATTAATTACGCGTCCTTGAAGGTTATTGGGTCCTAAATACACGTCGTTCTCATCACTTCAAGTTAAATCCTTGAAGGTGAAATGGATAACTTAGGTTCTAACCACAAGTTATGTAACAGTTAACCTCATTTGCTTGATACGTTCAGTTCGTTTGAAATAAATCGTTTGAAGTGAAATTCCTTATACTCCATCAAACGCATTACTAAGTCTTAATTACGCGTACTTGAAGGTTATTGGTTCTTTAATACACGTCGTTTTTATCACTTCAAGTTAAATCCTTGAAGGTTAAATATATAACTTAGGTTCTAACGACAAGTCATGTAACAGTTAACCTCATTTTCTTGATACGTTCAGTTCGTTTGGAAAAAATTGATTGAAGTGAAGTTTCTTATACTCCATCAAAAGCATTATTAAGTCTTAATTATTCGTCCTTGAAGGTTATTGGGTCCTCAATACACGTCGTTCTCATCACTTCCAGTTAAATCCTTGAAGGTGAAATGGATAACTTAGGTTCAAACCACAAGTCATGTAACAATTAACCTCATTTGCTTGATACGTTCAGTTCGTTTGGAACAAATCGATTGAAGTGGAGTTTCTTATACTCCATCAAACGCATTACTAAGTATTAATTACGCGTCCTTGAAGGTAATTGGGTCCTTAATACACGTCGTTCTCATCACTTCAAGTTAAATCCTTTAAGGTTAAATTGATAACTTAGGTTCTAACCACAAGTCATGTAACAGTTAACCTCATTTGCTTGATACGTTCAGTTTGTTTGGAACAAATCGATTGAAGTGAAGTTTCTTATACTCCATCAAACGCATTACTAAGTATTAATTACGCGTCCTTGAAGGTTATTGGGTCCTCAATACCCGTCGTTCTCATTACTTCAAGTTAAATCCTTGAAGGTGAAATGGATAACTTAGGTTCTAACAACATGTCATGTAATAGTTAACCTCATTTGCTTGATACGTTCAGTTCGTTTGGAACAAATCGATTGAAGTGAATTTTCTTATACTCCATCAAACACATTACTAAGTCTTAATTACGCGTCCTTGAAGATTATTGGGTCCTCAATACAAGTCATTCTCATCACTTCAAGTTAAATCCTTGAAGGTGAAATGGATAAGTTAGGTTCTATCCACAAGTCATGTAACTGTTATCCTCATTTGCTTGATACGTTCATTTCTTTTGGAACAAATCAATTGAAGTGAAGTTTCTTATACTCCATCAAACGCATTACTAAGTATTAATTATGCGTCCTTGAAGGTTATTGGGTCCTTAATACCCGTCGTTCTCATCTCTTCAAGTAAAATCCTTCAAGGTTAAATGGATAACTTAGGTTCTAACCACAAGTTATGTAACAGTTAACCTCATTTGCTTGATATGTTCAGTTCGTTTGGAACAAGTTGATTGAAGTGAAGTTTCTTATACTTCATCAAACGCATTACTTTGTCTTAATTACGCGTTCTTGAAGGTTATTGGGTCCTCAATAGACGTCGTTATCATCATTTCAAGTTTCATCCTTGAAGGTGAAATGGATAACTTAGGTTCTAACCACAAGTCATATAACAGTTAACCTCATCTGCTTGATACGTTCAGTTCGTTTGGAACAAATAGATTGAAGTGAAGTTTCTTATACTCCATTAAATGCATTACTAAGTCTTAATTACGCATCCTTGAAGGTTATTGGGTCCTCTATACACGTCGTTCTCATCACTTCAAGTTAAATCCTTGAAGTTGAAATGGATAAGTTAGGTTCTAACAACAAGTCATGTAACTGTTAACCTCCTTTGCTTGATACGTTCAGTTCGTTTGGAACAAATCGAAAGAAGTGAAGTTTCTTATACTCCATCAAATGCATTAGTTAGTATTAATTACGCGTCCTTGAAGGTTAATGGGTCCTCAATACACTTCGTTCTCATCACATCAAGTTAAATCCTTTAAGGTTAAATGGATAACTTAGGTTCTAACCACAAGTCATGTAACAGTTAACCTCATTTGCTTGAAACGTTCAGTTCGTTTGGAACAAATCGATTGAAGTGAAGTTTCTTATACTCCATCAAACGCGTTAGTAAGTATTAATTACGCATCCTTGAAGGTTATTGGGTCCTCAAAACACGTCGTTCTCATCACTTCAAGTTAAATCCTTGAAGGTTAAATGGATAACTTAGGTTCTAACCATAAATCATGTAACAGGTAACGTCGTTTACTTGGTACGTTCAGTTCGTTTGGAACAAATCGTGTAATGACCCCAGTAGGGCTGAAACCAAACCATGACTCTTTTTGAATTGACCATATATCCTTGCATAGCTTTGTTCTCTCCCTTTTTATTTTTTTTCTATATTTTTCTTTTAAATCATAACTTAGTTCAAGACATCACACGTGATTCATTAGGCATCGCCCAGCAACGAAATACATTACACATCTGCCGGCGACACGGGCGTTCCACGTGTCTAATTAAAACATCGCTCGGACACTAAACGACAAAACATTACTTATATTATCCGGTAAAGAAAACACCTACATCGCCCGGTCACTAAACGACAAAACGTTACTCATATCATTCGGTAAAGAAAACACCTACATCGCCCAGTCACTAGACGATAAAACGTTACTTATATCTTCCGATAAAGAAAAACACCTACATCGCCCGGTAACTAAACAACAAAACGTTACTTATATCATCCGGCAAGGAAAATGCCTACATCACCCGGTAGACTTGGGCATCATCAGGTGGACATGTACAATGCACGTGACTCACTTACCTCATCCGACAGGAGGTTTCATCCAGTGAACAAACGACTAAATACTTTACTTACACCATCCGATTAGTAAACACTCGACATCATCCGATGATGTCAGCCGGAAGACTCAATCGTTCAACTTCTATCATTCGACATCCACCGATGACGTTAGCCGGATGATACACTCATCCGACTCCTATCTCTCAACAGTAAAACACGATAATCATCAAGCAACTCCAACCAACAGAAAGATACCCGACTCTTATAGATTTCAACTTGATAGGCATAAACTTTAAACGAATAAAAATCATAGACTCATTCAAGATACGCGAAGCAAAAGACTCAATTAAGCAGATCATTCTATAAACTTAAATCATTCCTCGAACTCAGAGATCAAATAGACAAATCCCAACATCCCAATGTTGTGAAAGGAAGTCTCATCCTACACAATCTTCAGTCTTTCATAAACCTTACTGACATAATGTGAGCATAACCGCGGGTCAATATCGCCTGCCAGCCACAAATCTCCACCCAGAGCACCTTCCAGCAACCGAGCTTAAACATCCTCATTAACTTTGAGATCCTCACCTAAAAACTCGTCACCTACATCGTGAGGTTTAAACTATAACCCTAATGCTTAGTAAGAAATGCAAACTAACATGTATTCATGAATGTACAGTTGAGAAAAACATGTTCTTGATCATTTATCATTCTTGTTTCTGTTCATCATTTTCATCATATGGATTAAGGGAGGATTTATGCCGTAAAAGGGGGGTTGATAGTTATTTTGATCATATTCCCATTCGGGTCGTTTTCATGGTCCCTCTTTAGACTGTGGCATACGTCAACCCGCCCCCAACCCTCACTTAATCATGTTGTATGAGATCGTTTTCATATTCATTATCATATCTTGTTCATGGAGAAAACATGCTCATAAATCATTTTCATATGCTTAAGGAGTAAATCATGATGCATGACATGAATGTTCTTAAATCATCAGACTATGGAATTTATCATACTAGACAGTTGACTTCATACACTCTAACAGAACATCACATAACATAGTTCTCAAACATCCGTGAATCATCCAAGTACAAACCATCTTACTAACCTAAAACAAATATCAACATAAGTAACAGACAATAGATTAAATAACTCCTAATAATCATATCAGTTTCTACCTAGCATCCTTATGATGTAGGGCCCTAATGGCCGGGAATCCTACACATTCACTTACCTGGTTTCCTTAGCAACTTGAGCTCCTTTTTTTTACGAATTCCTCACCTAAAACATTCACATTGCAGTAGTTAAAACGAAAATCCTAATAGTCCTAATCACAAATCATCCTAGAATCTAATAGCTAAGGTCATTCCCGAATCCCTTAGTCTAGTTCTCTGTGTGCAGTCTGAAATCCAAAACCAAAACAGCTGGGTTCAACTAACGATTAATCAGGGTCGGTTATATTAAATGTCCAGAATCGATTCAAAAATGTCATTACCAAACACCGATAAAAATGTTCCTATTATCCGGCCATTGAAGAATCTTGAAACATTGGGTTCTAGTTGAAAACAGAGTTCCAAACAACTACACGGCAACTACATTGACTAAATCTTACCTCGAATGTAGGTTATTGGAGTGGAGGCTGGAGAAATCGATCGCCAAAGAAGGAATCGCTGGCAGAGAAAAAGCTCTGGAAGCACGGGAATCGCCGAGAGAGAATGTCGGCTACAGTGGGGTTTAAGTGAGGTTTAAGGTTTCCATTTCTATTTATATTAATAAGATCCTTCCTAATTACCATTTTACCACCCCAAAATTAGAAATCAAATAAACTTTGGCATTAAAATTAAATTCAAGTTTTAATAATAAAGGTGACAGTTAATTCCGTTAAGAAAATCACCTGGCAGAGACTGTTGGGTGTTACATCCACCCCTCCTTAAACAAAATTTTCGTCCCCAAAAATTGATCAAGTAAAGAGTTCTGGATACTTGTCCAACATGTCCTGCTGTCGCTCCCAAGTGGCTTCTTCAATACCATGATTCATCCATAAGACTTTCACCAGTGGAGTTTCTTTATTTCGAAGAGTCCTTACCACAGATTCCATAATCCTTACTGGTTTCTCTTCATACTCTAAGGTCGGCTCGATATCGATTCCAGTTGGTTCAACAACATGTGCTGGATCACGTATGCATTTCCTTAACATTGACACATGGAAGACATTATGTACCTTTTCCAGTGATGGAGGCAATTGCAGTTTGTAAGCTGTACTGCCAATCCTAGCTGAGACGGGGAATGGTCCAATAAATCGTGGATTAAGTTTTCCCTTCTTACCAAATCTTAAAACTCCCTTAAAGGGTGAAATCTTTAGAAAAACTTCATCTCCAACAGCAAATTCAAGATCTCTCCTTCTTTGGTCTGCATAACTCTTTTGTCGGCTTTGTGCATTCATCATTCTCCTCCTAATAATGGCAACCTTATCTGACATCTACTGTAAAATCTCGGGTCCAAGGAGTTTTGCTTCACCAACTTCATCCCAGTATAAGGGTGATCTACATTTCCTACCATACAACGCCTCGTAGGGTGCCATACCAATAGTGGACTGGTAACTATTGTTGTAGGAGAATTCAATTAAGGGCAAATGTCGACGCCAAGATGTCTGGAAGTCTAGCACACATGCTCTCAACATATCCTCGAGTATCTGAATTGTCCGCTCAGATTGTCCATCGGTTTGTGGGTGAAAAGCAGTTTTGAAAGATAACTTCGATCCTAATGTGCTCTGAAGACTCTGCCAGAATCTAGAGGTGAACCTGGGATCACGGTCAGAGACTATAGATATCGGAATCCCATGCAATCTGATAATTTTCTTAACATACAAATCAGTAAACTGGTCCATCGTGTATGTTGTCCTCACGGGTAGGAAGTGAGCTGACTTCGTCAATCTGTCAACCACAACCCAGATGCTGTCATGACCTTTAGTTGTCTTAGTTAGTCCAACAACAAAATCCATGGCAATGTTTTCTCATTTCCATTTGGGGATCGATAAGGGTTGAAGGGTACCTCCTGGGCGTTGGTGCTCTGCTTAACTTGTTGGCATACAAGACATGTCTCCACATACTTGGCAACATCCCCCTTCATATTTGGCCACCAATAATGTAACCTTAAATCTCGATACATCTTGGTGTTACCAGGGTGTACAGAGAAAGAAGATGAGTGAGCCTCAGCCAAGATCAACTCACGCAATTCCTTATCAGAGGATGCGTCCTTTAACTTACTCGTCATACTATTATTCTCCTTTGAATCCTTCTGTTATGCCTCTTTGATCTTATCCAAAATAGTTGGTCGAATGATTAAATCAGCAAGTAAAGTTGACAACTCAAGAACTATTTCCAACTCGAACTTCTGAACTTCCTTCCATAATGGTACAGACATGGTTGATAACGTAGGTTGCATTGTTATCGACATTCTGCTTAAAGCATCGGCTACAGCATTAGCCTTGCCCAGGTGATACTTGATTTTGAAGTCATAATCCTTAACAAATTCCAACCAACGTCTTTGCCTCATGTTTAATTCCTTTTGGGTGAATAGGTACTTCAAGCTCTTATGGTCAGAAAACACCTCACACTGCTGACCATATAAATAGTGTCTCCAAATCTTTAGTGCAAAAACAACTGCGGCTAACTCTAAATCATGAGTGGGGTAATTCTGTTCATAACTCTTAAGCTGCCTAGAGGCATACGCCACGACCTTTCCTTCTTGCATCAAAACACACCTCAGTCCAACTTTAGATGCATCACAGTAAACACTAAACTTTCCTTCTTCGGTTGGTAGAGTCAGTAGCGGGGCTGTCGTCAACTTCAGCTTAAGTGTTTGGAAGCCTTCTTCACAAGCTTCAGTCCAAGAGTACTTGGTGTCCTTCTTTGTTAAATTAGTTAAAGGCTTAGCTACCATAGAGAATCCCTTAATGAACTTTCTATAATAACTTGCCAAACCAAGGAAACTACGGACTTCATTGACATTCTTTGGCTGTGGCCAGTCCTTAATAGTCTGAATCTTGATTGGATCTACTGATATGCCCTCAGCAGAAATGACATGACCTAAAAAGTTGACCTTATCCAGCTAGAACTCACACTTAGACAACTTGGCATAAAGTTGTTGCTATTTTAATGTCGTCAAAACTATTCTTAGATGCTCTGCATGGTCAGCTTCAGTCTGTGAGTAAATAAGGATGTCATCTATAAACACGATTACAAACTTGTCCAAGTACTCACGAAACACTCGATTCATCAAGTCCATAAAAGCTGCGGATGCATTTGTCAAACCAAACGACATTACAAGAAATTCATAATGTCCATATCGGGTCCTGAAGGCTGCCTTTGGTATATCACTCTCCTTAACCTTCAGTTGGTAGTAACTCGAACGTAAGTCAATCTTTGAAAATACCTTATCTCCTTGTAATTGGTCAAACAAATCATCAATTCGGGGTAAAGGATATTTATTCTTAATTGTCAACTTGTTTAGCTCTCTGTAGTCAATGCACATTCTAAGAGAACCATCTTTTTTCTTAACGAATAAAAAAGGTGCACCCCAGGGAGAACTACTAGAGCGTATAAATCCCTTGTCTACTAATTCCTGTAGTTGGACTTCTAATTCCTTTAATTCAACAGGTGCCATACGGTAAGGGTTCTTAGATACAGGTAATGCCTCGGGATATGTATCAATCACAAACTCTATTTCTCTATCAGCGGTAATCCTGACAAATCATCCAAGAATGCTTCAAGGAACTCTCAGACTATAGGAATGTCTTGTACTTTTACTTTATCCATCACCCCAACATCAACTACACTAGCTAGATAACTCTCACAGCCACCTTTCAATAACTGTTAAGTCTCTAGAGAGGATATAATTGGTATTTTACTTATTTTTGGGATAGCTTGGAATATATACCGATCTCCATTCAGGGTCGAAACTCAACTAATCCAGACCTACAATTTATCATGGCATGGTGTCTGAATAACCAATTCATCCCTAGTATAACTTCATACCCCTTTATGTCAATTACAATAAGCTCTACATATAACTTCTTATCTCCTAAGGACACAATGTCACCCTTCACTATCTGTTCAGAATGTAAGGATTTCCCTGACGGTAACATGACACTATATGGCCTATCAGCTGGTAAGTATCCTAACTTATGCTTACAGACAAACAGGGTTGCTATAAATGAGTGGGTGGCCCCGTGTCTATAAGTGTGTAAGTAGAAATACCACAGATCATAATTGTACCTGTTATGCCCGTATGCTACACAGCATCTTCGTCCTCCATCATGGCAAAGACTCTGGGTGCTATTCTTGCTCGATTGGGGTCTGGTGGCATGGGGCAGTCTCTGACTACATGTCCGACCTTGTCACATCTGTAGCAATGGCCAGAGTGTAGCTTGCACTCGCCATGGTGGTTCTTCTGGTAGTTGGAGCATAGAGGGGCTAATGGTCGTTTTCCTTTTCCTTGATCATCATTTGGATTGAAGAGTCTCTTTATACCTTGTTGTTGTTGTTGTGGCCCTCTGTTCTGTTGCGGTTGCCATCCTTTGTTCTGACGTGGTGGCGGCTGAGCCTCCTTAATGAACTTCCTTAGCTGTTCACGCTGTGCATATGTCGTTATCTCGGCTTCTTCCAGTTCCAAGGCCTTAGTCGTCACTTCACCATATGGTATATCATGTATTCCAGCAGTCTTTACTCTCATATACAAACTCGGCTTCAATCCTTGAACGAACTGGTGGATCTTGTCCTCATCATCCTTGACCAATCGGGGAGCAAACCGTGATAAAGCCTCAAACCTACATATGTAATCCGCCATAGAGCCAGTTTGATGCAAATTCATGAACTCCTTCTTCTTGCTGGCCCGAACGGTCCTATTGAAATATTTATCAAAGAAAGAAGTCTTAAACATTTCCCAGGTCATAGCTCCTGCATTAATGGTGCTCTGGATTGAGTCTCACCAATGCCTTGCACTCAGTTCCAAATGAAAAACAGCATAAGTGACCCTATCTCCTTCATCGACCTTGGCGTACTTGAACATGTCCTCCATTTTTCGAATCCACTCCTCAGCATAAACAGGATCCGAAACTTGGCTATTAAATGTTGGGGGTCTAAGTCTATAGATGATGTGATCCAAGTTCAGACCCAGTCAAAGCTCAAGAATAAGGATCCAATTGAAGATACGGCTGAACCAATAACGAGAGCAAAGGCGAAGTGGATCAAGGAGCAAATGAGCAATTTGATCCATCAGATCCTACCTCAAGAAGGAACTTGCGTTTCGAACCAAGAACCAGAGCTTGTTCCCATAATCCAAGCTGTTTTGGGATGATGTTTATGTCATTGATGTTTTATTTATTTAGTTAATTCGATTGTCGTTTTTAGGGTTTAAAAAGTACTTGTCGTATTTGTCATTATTTTAGCAATTGTCATTATTTTTAATTAATAGTTACAAGGACAGTATAGTAATTTTGTTCTTGAAACCCTAGCATGAAGGGGTGTTTCATGCCTATAAATTCATTCTTAGTTGAATAAAAAAGGAGATTCAGGTTTTATCTAATTGTGAGAGAATTTCTCTTAGTTTCTTGAAGAAACTTCGAACTTATCAAGGTTCTCCTTGTGGCGTTCAAAATCAGACTTATCAAACGAACAGTCATATTCGTTTGTGGCGTCCTCCTCATTTCAAGGTTCGGATCTGTATAGATTTCGGGTCAAGGATTTCCTCTTCAAACTTGTAGATTCTGGGTTAGCGACGACGCCAATTTTTTTGATCGTGGGTCACCGTCACATCGTTGGCGTGGTTCGCATCATTTGGTATCAGAAAATGATGCGAACCACGCCAACGATGTGACGGTGACCCACGATCAAAAAAATTGGCGTCGTCGCTAACCCAGAATCTACAAGTTCGAAGAGGAAATCCTTGACCCGAAATCTATACAGATCCGAACCTTGAAATGAGGAGGACGCCACAAACGAATATGACTGTTCGTTTGATAAGTCTGATTTTGAACGCCACAAGGAGAACCTTGATAAGTTCGAAGTTTCTTCAAGAAACTAAGAGAAATTCTCTCACAATTAAATAAAACCCGAATCTCCTTTTTTATTCAACTAAGAATGAATTTATAGGCATGAAACACCCCTTCATGCTAGGGTTTCAAGAACAAAATTACTATCCTGTCCTTGTAGCTATTAATTAAAAATAATGACAATTGCTAAAATAATGACAAATACGACAAGTACTTTTTAAACCCTAAAAACGACAATCGAATTAACTAAATAAATAAAACGACAATGACATAAACATCATCCCAAAACAGCGTGGATTATGGGAACAAGCTCTGGTTCTTGGTTCGAAACGCAAGTTCCTTCTTGAGGTAGGATCTGATGGATCAAATTGCTCATTTGCTCCTTGATCCACTTCGCCTTTGCTCTCGTTATTGGTTCAGCCGTATCTTCAATTGGATCCTTATTCTTGAGCTTTGACTGGGTCTGAACTTGGATCACATCATTCCCTCCCCCTTCGAAAAGATTCGTCCTCGAATCTCCTGCATCATATAAAAATAAATTAGTAAAATTAAAACATGTGCTTACATTACCGTATTCACTTTGTTGGTCGATCTTGTAAGCGGTGTCGTTGATGCGCTCTAGGAATTGGAAAGGTTTATCTCCTCGAGGTTGTTGCTTGTTATTCCGTTTGTTTGGAAACCTTTCTTTTTGTAGACGTAGCCAAACCAAATCTCCGGGTTCAAAAATAAGTCTTACCATTGAATGAAATTTCTTAGCAAATTCATCTTTTTTACTTTCATGCACAAGAACAAACTTATTAGTAAATGGAGTTAATAAATTTAACGGATTTAATAGATTAAAATCATCAATAATATCAAACAGTGAATAATATCGAATAGAAATAAAATCCTTTAAAACGCTTGGAAACTCGCAAAATATATATCTACAATTTTGTCATAAAACAAGTTGTGTGCAAAGTAATCAATGACAAATTTTCCAATAAAATAATTTTGCATATTATCTATCAACCTTATACATATAATAGGTGCAATATAAAAATCATATGGCCTTACCAACCATTTAAACCTGTTTGATGTTTGCGGTTGACTTGGAATTGACGTACTTAGTACGAGATCTTTTTGCTTCTTCATCTCCCTCAACAGAGAAATTTCTCTTCGAAGCTCCCCGAAAATTTCATATTTATTTTTCTGCAAAAGAAAAGAAACAACACTGGGAAAAAAACTGGGTAAGTCGTTAGATGATAAATAAACATCTTTATATAAAGGCATAATCATCTTACGCTTATCCTCACTTTTGTTCATCAATACAATTTGTTTCTCAGTTGACTTTTCTTTCCTCTCTCCCTCGGGTTTTATCTCTTTTCTCTCAATTTTTCTCTCTTGCTCCCTTGGTTTTTCATCCCTCTTTGTGCTCTTTTCAACTATTTTTCTTTCTCCACTTTCTTTTTCTATTTTGGCCTCTTTTTCAACTAATTTCTTTTCACCTTTTTCTTTCTCCCTCTCATCCTTAATGACTTGAAATTCTTTTGTGATCCTCTCTTGATCTTCTCGAGCCTCTTTGACGTTGGCCCGTATCATCGTCATCTCCCTATCCTTGTAATACTCATCTACACTTCGACTCCCTTGCCGAAGAGTTTGCAATTTGTTGTGTAGATCACGCTGGTAAGACGCGGTACAAATCGACGTCGCATCACTCTCTTCATCTCTGCCTAACTCTCAATGGGAAGGTCTCCGTCTTGCTTTCGATCGAGACACAACTTGTCCCACCACACTATCGCATACCCTGTAAATTCTATGGTAGCAAGCTTCACTTTCTTTCGCTCGGAGTAGTTGTGGCAATCAAAAATTAGCTCTATTTTTCGCTCTCAGTCCAGGTACTCCTCCGGATCACTTTTTCCTCGAAACTCAGGAATCTTTATCTTGATATTTCCCAAGTTATAATTGAGTCGGCCTCGGTCTTGTCCTGCACGATTATTCTCATGTCTTCGACGACTACCCATAGATACCCTATCAAGATCATCCTCCACGTCCCTCTCATTAATTTCATTGATCACTTTCGCAAGGACTTGCCTCTGTTGATTTCTCCTCGGTGCATTCTGTTGAGCCTGGGGTTGTACTCGTGTCACAATCTGTTCCACTTGATCAATTCGCTCGTGGAACTCATTAATCCCTTGTCTCATCAGCCGCCTCATCTCCCCCATGATCGCTTCCATTTGTAAATTTGGAATGTTAGCTAGTCGTTGATTGTCTTCTGCGTCGGACATGGCTAGGTATTCTCTGCAAGAACGTAGAAGGTGAAGTAAAATAGGACCTCACAACACTCCATCACGTGTTTCACTCGAAAATGTGGAAAATCACTCAATTTCACTCGTGTTTGCACTCAATAATGCTGGCTTTTACCTTTAGATATGCTCAACCACTCGTGCCTTTTCCACTAGATTTTTTTTTTTAAACTAATCAAATAGTAATAAATAAGTCTTCCTGCAATAACAAAAACTGACAAACCCAAAAAATAAAAAAAAAAATAAAAAGAACAAAAAATAAATGAATAATGGCAAAATAAGTACTACAATTACGAAACAAATAAGAAAGTAAAAGGTGAAGAAATATAGGACCTCACAGCACTCCCTCACGTGTTTCACTCGAAATGAAGAAAAATCACTCAATTGCGCTCGTGTTTACACTCAATAGTATTGGCTGTTACCCTCTAATATGCTCACTCACTCGTGCCTTTTTCCACTTGAATTCTCTTTAATTTCTTTCGAAACTAACCGAATAGTAATGGAAGTTCACAAGTGACGAATCAAACAAGACAAACCAAAATAACAGACACTACAATTAGTGATGAAAGAACTAGCTCAAAATAATTAGAATAGTATAAGGATGCAAAGGAACAATCCAATGAAGTAAGGGAGTCGAACAAATTTAAAGAACCACAATTTTTTTTTTTTGAATTTGTAACCGAATTGGTAATCGAATTTGTAACAGAATTTGTAACCAAATTTGTAACAGAATTTGTAACAGAATTGGTAACCGAATTTGTAGATGACGTTTTAGTACCCAAACCAAATCGGAATTTGACGTTCAGGTATGATTTGGAAAGATAAAAATCTCATCTAACAACTTAAAGAATAACACTTTAACAATCGGAATCTTTATCAAGATGAAAACTGCGAAATACTTTTAAACATTACCAATCCTTAACAGGTACGAAATTTCACTTTTGAATAAGCAAACAAGAACCGATTTTGACGTTTCAATAAATATCAGAAAGCTAACACGTCGTTCTATGATTCATATGAAGACGACGTTTTCGTTTGACATATATTTGAATAGCGAATCATCGAGATAAATTGAAACAGATTTCAAGACTCAAGAACCAAATTTCTGAAACAAAACAAAATGAAAAGGAGGGATAGAACCTGACGAACTCGATTTGGCTCTGATACCAAATGATGCGAACCACGCCAACGATGTGACGGTGACCCACGATCAAAAAAATTGGCGTCGTCGCTAACCGAGAATCTACAAGTTCGAAGAGGAAATCCTTGACCCGAAATCTACACAGATCCAAACCTTGAAATGAGGAGGACGCCACAAACGAATATGACTGTTCGTTTGATAAGTCTGATTTTGAACGCCACAAGGAGAACCTTGATAAGTTCGAAGTTTCTTCAAGAAACTAAGAGAAATTCTCTCACAATTAAATAAAACCTGAATCTCCTTTTTTATTCAACTAAGAATGAATTTATAGGCATGAAACACCCCTTCATGCTAGGGTTTCAAGAACAAAATTACTATCCTGTCCTTGTAACTATTAATTAAAAATAATGACAATTGCTAAAATAATGACAAATACGACAAGTACTTTTTAAACCCTAAAAACGACAATCGAATTAACTAAATAAATAAAACGACAATGACATAAACATCATCCCAAAACAGCTTGGATTATGGGAACAAGCTCTGGTTCTTGGTTCGAAACGCAAGTTCCTTCTTGAGGTAGGATCTGATGGATCAAATTGCTCATTTGCTCCTTGATCCACTTCGCCTTTGCTCTCGTTATTGGTTCAGCCGTATCTTCAATTGGATCCTTATTCTTGAGCTTTGACTGAGTCTGAACTTGGATAACATCAATAGAAGCGTTCGCCACCATGATCATGGTTTGCATTAGAACTAAAGTTCCCATGCTCTTCCCTGGTGGTCATAAGCTGCTCGATTTGGCGTGATTGACGTATAATCAACTCCGTTAGCTGAGCAATAGTGGTACTATCCACATTGTCTTCTCTCTGTTGTCCCCTCACCATTTTGGGATTCCTAAGAAAATAATCATAACATATCTTAACTTAACGACATTACTAAAATCATAAACACTTACAGTTGTTGGAGTGTACTCAGGTGGCAATCTGTGCTGGGAGGCAGTCTGCAGAATCGATTTTAGAACCCGGTTTTCTCTGATACCATAATTGTAACGACACCAGTAGGGCTGAAACCAAACCATGACTCTTTTAGAATTGACCATATATCCTTACATACCTTTGTTCTCTCCCTTTTTTTTTCTATATTTTTCTTTTAAATCATAACTTAGTTCAAGACATCACACGTGATTCATTAGGCATCGCCCAGGAACGAAATACATTACACATTTGCCGGCGGACACGGGCGTTTCACGTGTCTAATTAAAACATTGCTCGGACACTAAACGACAAAACATTAATTATATCATCCAGTAAAGAAAACACCTGCATCGCCCGGTCACTAAACGACAAAACGTGTAACGACCCCTATTCCCAGCAAGATATTGTCCGCTCTGGGGATTGGGCCGCAGCCCAATATCCTCCCCTCATGGCTTTGTTTGGCGAGAACTTCCCGGAAGGTCACCCAACCTGGAATTGCTCTCGCCGAAGCACTTTTAACTTCGGAGTTCTTATGGGATCCGTTGCCAATTGTGCTCCAAAACGCGTCTTGCTATGATGGGAGGGTCTCTTTACATATGTTTCATTTCCACATA
Source organism: Begonia masoniana (assembly GCA_022432975.1). NCBI lineage: Eukaryota > Viridiplantae > Streptophyta > Magnoliopsida > Cucurbitales > Begoniaceae > Begonia > Begonia masoniana. The sequence goes on along the minus strand of CM039504.1, from coordinate 54,587,591 downwards.
CTTCCCCAATTGATGTGGGATTGTGACGACCCCCTCTTTACGACCTGTCACCTTCCGGTTCGCCCGCGCGGACGTACCGCCATCCGGGTTCCAGTTCGTGCAGCCATCGTACCATACATGCACATTTGGGTCATCACAATCACCCCCCCTCGGGGGCCCAACGTCCTCGTTGGCCACATTTTCGGTTGGGTACAGGCTCTGATACCATTTGTAACGACCTCTATTCCCAGCAAGATATTGTCCGCTCTGGGGATTGGGCCGTAGCCCAATATCCTCCCCTCACGGCTTTGTTTGGCGAGAACTTCCCGGAAAGTTACCCAACCTGGAATTGCTCTCGCCGAAGCAATTTTAACTTCGGAGTTCTTATGGGATCCGTTGCCAATTGTGCTCCAAAATTCGTCTTGCTATGATGGGAGGGTCTCTTTACATATGTTTCAATTCCACATACTTCCCCAAGCGATGTGGGATTGTGACGACCCCCTCTTTACGACCTGTCACCTTCTGGTTCGCCCGCGCGGACATACCGCCATCCGGGTTCCAGTTCGTGCAGCCATCGTACCATACATGCACATTCGGGTCATCACAAAACGTTACTCATATCATCCAGTAAAGAAAACACCTACATCGCTCGGTCAATAGACGACAAAACGTTACTTATATCTTCCGGTAAAGAAAAATACCTACATTGCTCGGTCACTAAACGACAAAACGTTACTTATATCATCCGGTAAGGAAAACGCCTACATCACCCGGTAGACATGAGCATCATCCGGTGGACATGTGCAATGCACGTGACTCACTTACCTCATCCGACAGGAGGTTTCATCCGGTGAACAAATGACTAAATACTTTACTTACACCATCCGGTGAGTAAACACTCGACATCATCCGATGACGTCAGCCGGAAGACTCAATCGTTCAACTTCTATCATTCGACATCCGCCGATGACGTCAGCCGGATGATACACTCATCCGATTCTTATCACTCAACAGTAAAACACGATAATCATCAAGCAACTCCAACCAACAGAAAGATACTCAACTCTCATAGATTTCAACTTGATAGGCATAAACTTTAAACGAATAAAAATCATAGACTCATTCAAGATACGTGAAGCGGAAGACTCAATTAGTCAGATCATTCTATAAACTTAAATCATTCCTCGAACTTAGAGATCAAATAGACAAATCCCAACATCCCAATGTTGTAAAAGGAAATCTCATGCTACACAGACTTCAGTCTTTCATAAACCTTATTGACATAATGTGAGCATAACCGCGGGTCAATATCGCCTGCCAGCCACAAATCTCCACCCTGAGCACCTTCCAGCAACCGAGCTTAAACATCCTCATTAACTTTGAGATCTTCATCTGAAAACTCGTCACCAACATCATGAGGTTTAAACTATAAGCCTAATGCTTAGTAAGGAATGCAAACTAACATGTATTCATGAATGTACAGTTGAAAAAAACATGTTCTTGATCATTTATCATTCTTGTTTCTGTTCAGGATTAAGGGAGGATTTGTGCCGTAAAAGGGGGGTTGATAGTGATTTTGATCATATTCCCTTTCGGGTCGTTTTCATGGTCCCTCTCTAGACTGTGGCATACGTCAACCTGCCTCCAACCCTCACTTAATCATGTTGTATGGGATCGTTTTCATATTCATTCTCATATCTTGTTCATGGAGCAAACATGCTCATAAATCATTTTCATATGCTTGAGGAGTAAATCATGATGCATGACATGAATGTTCTTAAATCATCAGACTATGGAATTTACCATACTAGACAGTTGACTTCATAGACTCTAACAGGACATCACATGACATAGTTCTCAAACATCTGTGAATCATCCAAGTACAAACCATCTTACTAACCTAAAACAAAAATCAACATAAGTAACAGAGAATAGCTTAAATAACTCCTAATCATCGTATCAGTTTTTACCTAGCATCCTTATGATGTAGGGCCCTAATGGCCGGGAATCCTACACATTCACTTACCTAGTTTCCTTACCAACTTGAGCTCCTTTTCTTCAGACTCCTCACCTAAAACATTCACATTACAGTAGTTAAAACGAAAATCCTAATAGTCCTAATCACAAATCATCCTAGAATCTAATAGCTAAGGTCATTCCCGAATCCCTTAGTCTAGTTCTCTATGTGCAGTCTGAAATCCAAAACCAAAACAGCTGGGTTCAACTAACGATTTGTAATACCCGGCTTTACGGAATATTAATATTATATTACATGATGGCATTTTTGTAAATATGTCAAATCAAACCCGTTTTAAGAAAAGAAAGCGTCATTAGAATCCTAGTTATTAATAGAAATTTTACGGAAATTATGAGATTTTTAGGAGTAATAACACTATATTTCGAGAAATAACGTTTCTCGTAATATAAAAGATGTTTTAGTAAAAATAGTAAACGAGGTCCGATTTGCGAACGGACAGTTTTAATAAATCCCAAATAATAAGTTGGACCTATTGGTGAAATAAAGAAATTTAGAGAAGCCGAATCGTTAGCCAATTAACGAAACGAACGACGAAACTAATAGAAAATCAAAGGAAGGGCAAAATGGTAATTTGTCAAACCAAAATTATAAAAATATCACAAATCTCTTTTCTCCTCATTTCTTCTCGGCTTCCTGAAGTTCCAGAGAGCTTTCTCTCTGTTTACCCGCGGCGATTCAACATTTTCGACTTCGTTTCTCCTCCGTTCTTCGTGTTTTCTCCTCCTCTCGCAACCTTAGGTATGAATCTACGATTCTAGAGCGCTAGTTTTCAGTTTTTGCGAAGTTTAACGGTTAGGGTTTACGATTAGTGTTTTGTTAAAAATGCGATATAAGGTTCAAAATTTATATGTTTGCCGTGATTAACTATAAATTGAACGTATTGGACGTTATTGGATTAATCTAATTGATTTAGGACAAATGTTAGATTTTGTGAAATTTTGAGATTTGGGGAAAAACTCGTAAATTTGGGATTTGAAGTGCCGAGCGTGATTTGCTCGATGAAATAGTTCAATGAATTGAAATTAAGCTTTAGGAAATTTCTTTAGTTAAGGTTTTGTCAATTTGGACGTTTAGAAGCTTAAACTCGTTTTAACGTCGATGATTCTAAATTGCCTTAGGTGAACGACTCTCGTGGACAGAGCTCGAAGTTCAGCGCGCTCAAGGTAAGTTCTCGTGACTTACTCTGGCCGATTGGCCTACACTGTACTTCCATGTCGCGTCGAGGATCTTAGAGTATTGTGTGTTTAAATTGCTTTGGTTGGGTAGTTAAGTTTAAACGTTTTTGTAGGTTATTTCCTTTACAGTCTTGATGGTACGCATGCTTGATTGTTTACATTTATATTGAACTGTTCATGCATCACGTATTTTAACTTGGCATGAAAATTAATTTCCGCACGATGTTTTCAGAAAACCGATGTGGCCCATAAATTGGGGGCTATCGATCTATTGTGCGGGCCGATTAAGAGTCTGGCCGATACCAAATCTCATGTAATGTAACTAATGAACGTAATCTGTTATCTGGTCACGCGAGGTGGGGCTCAGGCACGGCTGTACGTGTTGTAAGCGTGTACCCCCTCCTCTAACCGCACGGGGTAGTTCGACAGCTGGATGGGCCCCCTTCGGTTAGGGGGATGAGATCTTGGTGATATTCTGTCTGCGACGCTCTGTATGTATGCATGATTTCTGAACTCCATACGCACTGCACGCATCTGCATTTACGTAGAATTTACAGAGCCTTTAGCTTATAGTGTGTCTGTGTAACGCCCCGAGTTATCAGAACCCGGTTCGTTACCCAAAAGCCCGTACATGACTAAAACTTCTACCATATATTTTTAAAACTTGCAGCGGACATCATTTGAAATATTAAGAAATAATCGGACAAAAGAAATAGACGTTGGGACCGTGAAAACACTTTAAAAGTTGCAGAAGTCAAACGCACCTGCCGATGAGTAAAGTCAACGCAGGAAGCAGAAAACAGGAAAAATAGAAGACTCTGCCGATGAAGTCACCCGAATGAAAAACCAAAGACATCTCTCGGTAGACTGTATCTGCCGATGCTAAACGACCATTTACTCCTACATCTTCCGATGATGTCAGCACACATCTGCCGAGAGTTTACTGAGACATCACCCGATGGACTTAATCTACATCTACCGATGACGTCAGCACGCATCTGCCGATGAGTTTAACTAAACATCACCGATAAGAATTTATACACTACATCTACCGATGACGTCAGCACGCATCTGCCGATGAGTTTACTGAGACATCAGCGATAGATTTATACTACATCTAACCGGTGACGTTTCTGAAGACATCTTCCGATAGACAACATACTCCTCATTTACCGGTAGAAACTGAGTACATCCAACGACTCTTCACAAAACTACACACACTGATTACAGAGGAATTTGCTTACCTTTCCAAGACATTCAGAAACACTCAACCCATTACATTAATCAAATCAGTAAAATAACCTTTAAACACACAATAGATCACGTTATGAGAAAAAAATCTCAAAACGGTTTAAAAATACTGAAATCCATTGACTGCTACGGGACACTGTAGCATTTCGAAGTTTTAATCACTGCACTAAACTTCTCACCAAACAGACCTCAATTAAATCGCCTCATCATTCACCAGTTCGTGGATGAGTGTGCTCCCCCAACAAGTCTATCCCTCAATGAAACTCAGAAGAATCACCTGCTGTCACTTCTTCACCTACATCACAAAACTCATCTATTAGCCTAATACTAAGTAAGCAAAGAATGATGTAAAGAAAAGAATGAAATGCTGAACATAAATTCCTAGACGTGCATTTCTACTTTCTCCCTCTCAGTTGTTCATGCGTTGTTTCTGTTCAGATCCCCCTGAGAAATTGGGAGTTGGATCAACTCTCCCAAGTATAATATCCACTGTCTCATTAAGGGTTGGATTAGCTCCCTTAACAGTAAAGCTGATTCACTGTTCAGATCCCCCTGTGAAATTGGGAGTTGGATCAACTCTCCAAAGTATAAATATCCACTGTCTCATTAAGGGTTGGATTAGCTCCCTTAACAGTAAAGCTGATTCACTGTTCAGATCCCCTGTGAAATTGGGAGTTGGATCAACTCTCCCAAAGTATAATATCCCTGTCTCATTAAGGGTTGGATTAGCTCCCTTAACAGTAAGCTGATTCACTGTTCAGATCCCCCTGTGAAATTGGAGGTGGATCAACTCTCCCAAAGTATAAATATCCACTGTCTCATTAAGGGTTGGATTAGCTCCCTTAACAGTAAAGCTGTTCCGTTTCAATATGTTCATTCCTTACCATGCCAACATGCATTTAAATTTCATTTTCGTATACTTTTAAAACATGATGCATAACACACACACACATGACACATCCAGTAACACAGACCCAACGTTTTGTGATGTAGGCCCGAAGGGCAAACAAACAAACTTTACTTACATGGCCCCTCTGGAAATGCACCAGTTTCAATCTACTTCAGAAGTCTGCTCACCTAGGTCATATAAATGTGTCAATTAGATTTCTACTAAACCTTCATTCTAATCTGTTCGAATCAAGGAAAACTATCTTGGAAGCTAGGTCATTGTGCATTCCATTCAACACTACACCCGATGCTTCGACTCTCACACAGTATTCCTCGAAACTTCAACATCATTGTACTCCCCTCAGCTATCTAGTTGTTAAACTCCAACAAACTAAAGATAGCTTACCTAGGTTGAAGAAGAATCGAGCGCGAAATCCGCCAATATAGTTCTACTGCTCGCTAAAACTCGAAGAGGAAGAGAAAAGAAAATTGTGAAATGGTTGCGTCCTACCAATTTCATTAACCCAATCTCCTCTTTCTTAAATCGTTATCCACTTTTAAATTTGCCTTTTAACATAAATCCCTTGCTTAGCCACCCCGTTACCTAGCAATAACTCTCTCCTCCTCTTAATTTTAAACCATGAAAATTTGCAATTGAAACCGGGTGCTCACAGTCTGTAGGGTGTAGGTGACATTTTAGGTGCATTTTTAAGGTGACATTGAGTCAGGTGGAGGCGACGTTCCTCCTCCTGATGTTGAGGCAGTTGGTATGAAAACAGATGGATTGCGTGGTGTGTTGCGCTCGTGCTTAAACCGACCCGTGGGGGATGTAGGGATGCATTTTGAGGGTATTGGGTTAGTGGATATATTATGTATAAAGTTAGAACATTTAGGATGATTGGATTGGATAGATGGATAGGTTTATGGTGAGGTTTGTAAACGTTTTGAAAATGTTATATCGTTTGGAAAAGTAGATTTGGAATGCTATAGATTTAAAACAGGAGGATTTTGTCGAATGTAAAAGTATCCCTTGCAGTTAGGTTTTTATGAAGTGAACGGGGGTTAACTTCGTTTCTAGGGTGCAGGGTGTTGGGAAAAATGTGCCCCAACAAGCAAATGTATGCAACATTATTGCTAATTAATAAATAAATTTTAGATTAATTTTTCTGTTTGCATTATTCATATGCTGATAAATTCAAAGAAAATCCTGGCGTATTTGTGCAATTTTACATGTACATATATTTGATATCTTTGGGATTAAATTTACAAAGAAAAGAATCACAATAGTCCAGGACTATATTTGAAGTAAAGGATATTACAAAATAAGTAGTCATAATACATGTTCCACTTCGTTGAGGAACGTGTAGTCATATCCCGAATATATATGTAGTGACATAAAGTGATGTATTTAGTATCTATGATTCTATAGGATGGAACAGATTAAATTATAGTGTTCTTATAAGATGTAAAGAAGGACATTAAGTTAATCATTCATGTGGGCATTATGTACTGTCTTAATTATTGTAGTAGTATACTGCGAGTCAATTTTAATTTATATGATTAACCTCGGTACATTTCTTGAATGAGTTGCAGTACATCACCTTGTATTGGGAATCAATTAACTGGAGTAGGGAGAATGCTCATATGATACAAGAATCCAAATAGAGATTTCTTTGTTTGTTAGTTCAGGGATTGAATAATTATGCGCGCAAATTCATAAATGTTGGAATTATTATTCAATCAAGAAATAATGCAGTCAAGGATAAGGATGTAATCTGAGAGGTTAAGGATTATCCATATGCTATATGACGAATCTTAATGGGAGATAATAAAATGTAATAACTATATCATGAACATTACTTGAGTAAATCTACTCTATAGTTCTAAGAGTCACTTAGGATTTAGTGGAAGTACTCTAGAGTTAATAATTATGTTATTTAATATAAAGAGTTTATATAATTACCAAATATTTTGGAGCTTAGGACTATAGGTCCATCGGTCACTCTGTAATCTATATCCTATGTGAATTTCCATGTTTAAGAATAAATATATAAATGATTCATTATGATTTAATCATTATAGGCACTCTGATAAAATATTTGTAATTCAAAATATATAAATAGTTTTTATATTGAATCCAAATAAAATATTCCATTAGTTGAGAGTGTTTTAAAAGATTGAATTAGATTTAAGAAGCTCATAGATGAGAGTTGCTCTTAAAATGGAGTCGTTATTAACAAAACTATCAAATAAGATTTTTGAAATTTCAATAAAAGTAGATCTGAAAAAATTGTTAGATTAGATTTGATTACAATTGACGATATAGTTTGTTTATGTTTAAAAGTTTGGTAGCGTTATTTCTTTACAGTCTTGATTGTAGCATGCTTGATTGTTTACATTAATGAACTGTTCATGCATCACGTATTTTAACTTGGCCATGAAAATTATTTCGCACGATGTGGTCAGGAAAACCGATGTGGCCATAAAATGGGGTCTATCGATCTATTGTGCGGGCCGATTAAGAGCTGGCGATAAAAAACTCATGTAATGTTCTACATAATGAAGTAATCTGTTATTGGTCACGCGAGGTGGGCTCAGGCAGGCTGTTAGTGTTGTAAGCGGTACCCCTCTAAATAACCGCACCGGGGGTTAGTTTTCGACAGTGGATGGCCCCTTCGGTGTAGGGGAGAGCTCTTGGTGATAATTATGTCTGCGACGCTCTGAGGTATGCATGATTTCGAACTCCATAAGCACTGAAAACGCATCTGCATTTACGTAGAATTTTACGGCCTTTAGCTTATATGTGTCTGTGTAACGCCCCGAGTTATCAGACCCGGTTCGTTACCCAAACGCCCGTAATGACTAAAACTTCTACCATATATTTTTTAAAAACTTGACAAGCGGGAAATCATTTGAAATATTAAGAAATAATCGGACAAAAGAAATAGAGTTGGACGGAAACACTTTAAAAGTTGCAGAAGTCAAACGCACATGCCGATGAGTAAAGTCAACGAAGAAGCGTTCTTTTTTTCTTTTTTTGGAAAGGAAAAGGGAAAAAAAAATAGAAGACTCCTGCCGATGAAGTCCACACGAATGAAAACCCAAAGACATAACGTCTCGTGAACTGTATCTGCCCTGATGCCTAAACGACAATTTATTCCTACATCTTCCGATGATGTCGCACACACTGCGTGAGCTTTCGAGACATCAAACCGATGGACTCTGAAAATCTAAATATACCGATGACGTCAGCAGCATCTGACGATGAGTTTACTAAGGACATCCGCACGATAGATTTATACCTACATCTATACGAGACGTCAGCACGCATCTACCGATGAGTTTACTGGCGACATCAGCCGTAGATGCTACCGACATCACCGGGACGTTTCTGAAGACATCCCTTCCGATAGACAACATAACTCATCATTTACCGGTAAGAAAAACTGAGAGTACTCTCAAAGACTTTCACAAAACCTAACAACATGATTACAGAAAAGGATTTGATTACCTTTCCAAGACCATTCAGAACAGCTCAATACCATTACATTAATCCAATCCGTAAAATTAACTTAAAACACAAAGGATCATCGGTATTAGAAAAATCCAAAACCGTGGTTAAAAATACATGAACCATTACTGCTACGGAAACTTAGCTTTATAGTTTTAATCACTGTCAACGAACATTCTACACCAAACAGACCAGTTAAATCGCTCATCAGCTCACAGGTTCGTGGCATTAGTGGCTCCATCCAAACGTCTATCCTAATGAAATCGAAGAATCACCCTGTCCTTCTTCACCTAAATCACAAAACTCATCTATTAGGCCTAATACTAAGTAAGCAAAGAAATGATTGTAAAAGAAAAGAATGAAATGCGGAACATAAATTCCTAGCCGTGCAATTTTACTTTCTCCTCCTCAGTTGTTAATGCGTGGTTTCTGTTAGATCCCCCTGAGAAATTGGGAGTTGGATTCAACTCTCCAAACGTATAAATATCCACTGTCTCATTAAGGGTTGGATTAGTCCTTAACCCAGTACTGATTCACTGTGCAGATCCCTGTGAATTGGGAGTTGGATCACTATCCAAAGTATAAATATCCACTGTCTCATTAAGGGTTGGAGTAGCCCTTAACAGTAAACATGATTCACTGTCAGATCCCCCTGTGAGAAATTGGGAGTTGGATCAAACTACTCAAAACACAAGTTAAATTATCCACTGTATCATTAAGGGTGGATAGCTCCCTTAAAGTAAAGCTGATTCACTTGTCAGATCCCCCTGTGAAATTTGGAGTGGATCAACTCCTCCCAAGGTATAAATATCCAACTGTTCATTAAGGGTTGGTTAGTCCCTTAACAGTAAAGCTGAGTCACTGTTGCAATATGTCAGTCCTACCATGACCAACATGCATTTAAATTCATTTTCGTATACTTTTAAAAATGCTTGCATAACACACAACACAGACACATCCAAGTAATAAACAACCCTAACGTTTTGTGATGTAGGCCCGAGGAAAAAACAACCTTTACTTACCTGGCCCCTCTGGAAATGCACAGTTCAATCACTTCAGAAGTCTGCTCACCTAGGTCATAGAAAGGATGTCAATTAGTTTCTACTAACCTCCTTCTAATCTGTTCGGTAAATCAAGGGAGAAACTAGCTGGGAAGCTTAGGTCATTGTGCAGTCCGATTCACACTACACCGATTGGCTCGGAATCTCACACAGTATCCTCGAAAACTTCACACATTGTACCCCTCAGCTATCTAGTTGTTAAACTCGAACAGACAAACTAAGCGAGCTGACCAGGTTGAAGAGAAATCGAGCGAGAAAATTCGCCAAGAGGAGCTCTACGCTCGCTGAAAAACTCGAAGGGGAAAGGTAAGAGGAAAAAGAAATGTGAAATGGTGGCGGCTACCGTTCATTAAACCCAATCTTCTTTCTTTAAATCGTTATCCACTTTTACATTGCCCTTTGTACTAAAGCCCTGCTTAGCAACCGTTAACCTAGCAATAACTCTCTCTTAATTTAACATGAAATGCATGAAACCGGGGGCCCACTTGCTACAGTCGTATGGGTAGGTGACATTTTAGGTGACATTTTAGGTGACTTGAGTCAGGTGAGGAGGACGTTTCCTCCTCCTGATGTGTGACAGGTTGGTGGAAGATGGATTTCGGTGTGGGGTGGTGTGTTGCGCAGCGATGCTTAACGACCCGTGGGGATGTATGTAGCATTTTGAGGGTATTGGGTGATTTTGGATATATCTGTATAACGTTAGAACATTTAGATGATTGGATCGTGATAGTGGATAGGTTATGTTGATGTTTTAAACGTTTTGAAAACTGTTTTTTATATCGTTTGGCAAGTCTATTTTGGACCTTCTTTGATTTAAAACGGAGTATGTTGTCGCATTTTAAACGTTATCCTGCAGTTCGTTTTATGACAGTTTAACGTGGGTTTTTTACAATCGTTTTCATATTTAGGTGCAGGGTTGTTGGGGAATAATGTGCCAAACAAGCAAATGTTATGAACATTTTTATTGCTGTAATTAATAAATAAATTTTTATGATTAATTTTTATGTTTGCATTATTCGATATGCTTTATAAATTCAAAGAAAATCCTTGATATTTGTGCAATTTTAAATTACATATATGTTGATATATGTGGGATTAAATTTAAAAAGAAATAATCACAATAGTCCATGACTTATATTTGAAGTAAAGGATCTTCAAATTAATAAAGTCATAAATACAGTTCACTTCGTGAGAACGTGTAGTCATATCCGACTATATATGTAGTGACATAAAGTGATTGTATTTTATATATAATATGATTATATAGGACTGGACAGATGAAATTATATTGTTCTTATAATATCCGTTAAATGAAGAACAATTAATTTTATCATAATGATGGTCATATATGTATGATCTTAATTCATTGTATTTAGTATACTGCTATTTCATTTTAATTTATTCTTTGATTTACTCGGTACAGTCTTGCATGAGTTGCATTACATAAACCTTGTATTTTGGGAATAAATTAAATGAGTAGCTGAGAATGCTAATATTGATACAATGAAATCCATAATAGAAGATTCTCTTGTTTGTTAGTTCAGGGATTGAATAATTAGCGCGCAAATTCATAAATGTTGTGAATTAATTATTCAATCAAGAACTAATGGCAGTCAAGGATAAAGATGTAATATGAGAGGTTAACGGATTTTATACCTAGCTCTATTACGAATCTTAATGGAGGATTAATACATATGTAATAACTATATCAATGAACATTACTTTGAGTAAATATACTCTATAGTTCTAAGAGTGCAACTCTAGGTATTTTAGTGGAATTACTCTAGAGTTAATAATTATGTTATTAATATAAAGAGTTTATATTAATTACAAATATTATTGGAGCTTAGGACTATAGGTCCATCGGTCCCTCTGTCATCTTATATCACTATTTAATTTCCATGTTATAAGAATAAATATATAAATGATTCATTATGATTAATCATTTATAGGCACTCTGATAAATATTTTGTAATTCAAAATATATAAATAGTTTTTATATTTTGAATTCAAAATAAAATATCTCATTAGATGAGATGTTTTAAAAGATTTGAATTAGATTTGAAGAATCTCATCAGATGAGATTTGATCTTAAAATTTAATTAGTTATTTAACAAACTATCAAATCAGATTTTTTGAAATTTCAATAAAAGTAGATCTGAAAAATTTGATTAGATTAGATTTGATTACAATTGACTTATAGTTGTTTAATGTTTAAAAGTAGATCTGAATAATATCATAAGATGAGATTATCTTGAAAAGTTGTTTCATAATACATTCTAAAAACTGTTTTTAGATTATATGAATAATTGATAAATGATTGTATTAGATAAATCAATTACTAATCAAATTAGATTGATTAGTTAAGATTTATTTTTTAAAATTAGTTTTTATTAAAATAAATCTGAAAAATTATTTTATAATAGATCTATAAAAAAATTGTCAAACGTGAATTTGACAGATGATAACGACTACAAAAAATCCCTAGAGAGAAAAGGTGTGACCTTTCCGTATTCGATTTTAGAAAAACGTTTTCTATGATCGAAGAGAGACGTCTCATGTGTTGAGAACACGTCTCTCTAGAAATATAAGAGTGTATTGTTCTTGTAAGAGAGACGCCCACACGTCAGGAGATTTAAGTGTAAAGATCTTCAGAGAAGACTCGACGGTATCAAAGTCTTCGGGAAAAAACACCTGATCCTGAGTTAAAGCTGTTAAGATCAGACGGGAGTACCTGAGTAAAAGCATTGCTCCAAAAAGGTATTTTCTTTTAATATATCACAATCTAAATCTAATAATTTTTCTCAATGTAATTGGTTTACCATTTTGAAAAATTACATATTTCTCAAAAATAATTTCTGTTTAGACTAACGATCCAATTTATGTTTTTTTGATGATTTCAAAATAATTTTAAAGTCACAGGGTAACGCATGTCACTATTATTATGAATAATAGTGAATTCCGCCATGCGTAGGAACCTTGAAAACCAACAAATGGTATCAGAGCCATTGGTTTTATTAGTCTAAAAATATTTTTGATGATACAATTTAATGTAAATTGTTATATGTGTTAGAATTAGATTTTATGCATTATATATTTATGAATATATATTGTGAATGTATGTTTTGTATGGCATGAAATAGTGATCGAAATTAAGTCGGTGTGTTGGGTTAGGATTTTTTAAAAATTATGCATTTTTATCATATTTGTAATCTTGCGATGGAGATCTGAGACTTCAAGGCCATGGATGGACTTTTCGTCAAAGATTTGATCTATTGACGAAAACAGATGATGTTGTCAAATCAGATATTAATTCACAAATTTGATTTGTGAATTTTTGATGCAGTTCATTTGGATGAGGCGGTCACGAAAAGACGAAGATTAGGAATCTTAGTTTTATTTTTTTTTATTTTGGGCTTGTAATTTTAGAAATACCCAAAAGTCAACCCGGTCACTATTTCATTTATTTTTATGTTGATATAATTTGTTATATTGTCATGCATTCACATGTCATATAGATTATGCATATTTAGGTTTATTTTAAATTTCTCACATGTCATGTATTTAAACATATATTAAATTGCATATTGATTTAATAAATAGTTTATTAAATAAATTAGTTATAATTTGATTAAAACTAATATTAATTCATTTTATTGAATGATGTGAGAATGAAAAAAAAATAATAATTTTTAATTTGTTAAAAATTTATTTTATTCAAATAATTTGATTATTTGAAATTATTAATTTTATAATATGATTATAAGATTAATAATTAAGTATTAATAAATTAATATGATTAATTTATCGATATCAGAGAATATTTGATATTCCATAATCACTAATTCAAAAGAATGAGTGGGAGCGGGAAGTTAGGCGTAACATCCCATGGTCTCCACTGTTGGCACAACACCGTGAGATCTAAGTGGGGCTCCGAGATGACTTTGATTTTCATCCTCCCTAAGGAGAGTGTTCACTTAGGTCAATACCAAGGTTGGTCTCCTAGTGATAGGATATGTGAAATGTATTTTATAGTTGTCCGACCCTAAGGCGGCGACTATAAGTTAAGTTTCATAAATCCAAAACAGTGGGTCACACTCATGAAAATATATTTAAACGTGTTAGTTATATTTTGACCAAATTTTCGGTAAGTTAATAAATTTTGAAAATATGAGATATTTTGAATAAATTTATTAATTGATAATATTTCTACCCTAAGGTGATTTATTATGTTATCGAGGCTATAGTAGCATTTACATATTTTTGTGATTAGCATGTCCATGCATCATACTAGCATGCCATAACATTTTGAATTTTATAGCATAAAATTGATTATAATTTTATTTATTTATTACAGCATCATGTCTCAATTAATGATAAATTTGCTTGCGACTGAAAAGCTTGACGGCAAAAATTTTGTTAAGTGGAAAAAGAATTTGAATCTCATTCTCGTGCATGACAACTTGAAATTCGTGCTAATGGAGGAATGTCCTCCTATTCCTGCAACTAATGCTCAACGGACTCTGAAAGATGCTTATGATACATGGATCAAAGCATATGTCAAAGCCCGTTGTTATTTGCTTGCAACCATGTCTGATGTTCTCAGTGCAAAATTTGAGAACTGTGAGACTGCTTATGAGATAATGGAGTCTCTTCAAGGCATGTTTGGCAGACCGTCTGACCAAGCCCGACATGAAGCAATAAAGAGAGTTATGAACTCTAAGATGAAAGCAGGAGTCCCCGTGCGTCAACATGTTCTGATGATGATCAGTACAATTCATGAAGCTGAAATTAATGGAGCTCATATTGATGAGGCAATCCAAGTGGGCATGATTTTAGAAAGCCTTAGCCCGCAATTCCTCCAGTTCAAAAGCAATTATTTCATGAATAAATTGAGTTATGATTTAACTCAATTGTTGAATGAGCTGACCATTTTTGAGTCTATTTCTGTGGATAAGAAGAGTGAAGCAAATGTTGTGGAACCATCTTCATCCAATTCTTCTCTTAAGAAGAGAAAGAAATTCCATAAACATACCAAGGGTCAAAAGGGCCAACAACAGGGAGCCCAGAAGCTCAAGAAAAAGAACAAGTCAAACAAGAAAGGCTCAGACCTTCTAAAACCCAAAGGAAAATGTTTTCATTGTGGGATAGATGGCCATTGGAAGAGAAACTGCAAGCAGTATCTCGACGAGCTGAAAAAGAAAAAAGGTAAATTTGATTTACTAGTTACTGAGTCTTGTTTGGTTGAAAGTGATTTATCACCCTGGATAATTGATTCAGGTGCGACTAATCATGTTTGTTGTTCTTTGCAGATGCTAAACTCTTATAAGAGACTAGCTGATGGAGAATTCACTCTCAGAGTTGGCAACGGGGCGGTTGTTTCAACTTCAGCAGTGGGAGAAGCCAAAATTTATTTTGAGAATAATAAATATTTGTTTTTAGAAAACATTTATTTTATTCCAGGGTTTACTAGAAACCTCATTTCTGTTTCTTGAATAATTGAACAATTATATGCTATTTCTTTTAATAATAATTCAGTTATTATTTCTCGAAATGGTTTAAATATTTGTTCAGGCTCAATAGAAAATGAGCTTTATATGATAAGACTCATTATAAATTCATCATTGTTAAATACTGAAATGTTCAAAGTTGAATTGCCTAAATCCAAGAAGCAAAAGATTTCTCATACTGATGATACATATCTTTGGCACCTACGACTTGGTCATATTAATCTTGATAGAATTAACAGACTTGTTAAGGATGGTCCTTTAAAAGATCTAACCGTTGGATCTTTACCTGTTTGTGAATCATGTCTAGAAGGTAAAATGACCAAGAGGTCCTTTATTGGAAAGGGCCAAAGGGCTCAAGAAACACTTGAGCTCATACATTCAGATGTATGTGGCCCAATATCTACACGGGCCAGAGGTGGCTATGAGTACTGATACGAACCAAGATAGGTCCAAGCCCAATGTCAAGGACAATAATCCATCTAACAAAGGAGGCCCTAATGTGAATCAAGGTGCGACCAAGCTCAAGCCCAAAGACAAACATCAATGTCAAAATATTGTAGTTCTTCATGGAGAAACATGTTTTACGGAGATCAACATCTTCAATTCAGCATCCCCTTACAATATGACATTCTTCAAGGTGAGGCATAAATGGAGGATTAAGCACACGTTCAAAGATTACTGGATTACTTCTCAAAGGTTTCTATAGTGGGCTGGATCGCGTAATTATAGAAAGTTTGTTAATTATAGTTTTAGAAAGTTTTCTTAATTATAGTTTTAGAAAGTTTTCCTAATTAGAGTTTTAGAAAGTTTCTTAATTATAGTTTTAGAAAGTTTCTTAATTATAGTTTTAGAAAGCTTTCCTAATCTTAAATTTAGAAAGTTTTCCTAAGTATTATTTTAGAAAGTTTCATAATTATTGTTTTAGTAATATTTCCTAATTAAATTAGGATAGTTTGTAGCCTATTTAAAGGCATAAACCTTGCAACATTATTAAACAATATACATGATTTTGAGTTACTCTTTGTGAGAATTTTCTCTTTTGTTCTTTGTGAAGAACTAGATCTTCTTCAAGTCAAAACTTGAAAGATCAACTTGATAGCTTTGGTTCTAACCACAAGTTCGGTTATGGGTCAAGCTCCTTGTTTGATAACTTTGGTTCCATCGGCAAGGTTCGATTGGGGTCAAGTTCCTTATACTTGATTTCACAGGCGTTCCTGAGTTTCTAATTCCGCGTTGTTGAAGGGTCTCGGGTTTCATATACCCGTGGTTCTCATCAAGTACTTTGTGACATTCATAGATGATTACTCAAGATATGGATATACTTACCTGATTCAGTTTAAATCTGAAACTTTTAGAAAGTTTCAAGATTTTAAAGCTGAAGTTGAGAACAAATTAGGTAAGACAATCAAGTGTCTTCGATCAGATCGAGGTGGTGAGTACCTTGACAGTGAATTCAAGGATTATCTGTTAGAAAATGGGATAGTATTCCAACTAACAGCACCAGGCACGCCTCAGCAAAATGGTGTTGCTGAAAGAAGAAATCGAACATTGCTTAATATGGTAAGATCCATGATGAGCTATTCCTCTATTCCAAAATCGTTTTGGGGTTATGCTTTACAAACAGCAACCTACATAGTTAATGTAGTTCCATCTAAGTCCATACCTAATACACCCTTAGAGTTGTGGAGTGGTCACAAACCTAGTTTGAGACACTTTCGCATATGGGGTTGTCCAGCACATGTGCTAGTAGGTAAGACCGGGAAGTTGGAACTAAGAACTGAGGTTTGCATGTTTGTTGGATATCCGGTAGGCACGAGAGGAGGTTTGTTTTATAGTCCTCAAGATAATAAGGTATTTGTATCGAGAAATGCCACATTTCTTGAACATGACTATATAACAAATTACAAACCTCATAGTAAGATTGTCTTAGAAGAGATTCAATCTGACCAGGTTAGACCGGTTACAACAACAGTTGTTGATCCACAAGTTACAAGAAACACCACTCTTTCTAGTCAACCTATCATTACACTTCGTCGTAGCGATAGGGTAGTACGACTACCATCTCGATATCGACACGATGGTGAAGCACAAGTTGCTATCACCGATGATGGGAAGGATGATCCATTGACATACAGATGTGCAATGGAAGACTCTGATAAAGATGCATGGCTTGAAGCTATGAAACTTGAAATGGAATCTATGTATTCCAACTCAGTCTGGGATCTTGTAGATTTACCTGAAGGGGTAAAACCCATTGGGTGTAAATGGATCTACAAGAGGAAACTTGGAATAGACGGGAATGTAGAGACATTCAAAGCTAGACTGGTAGCTAAGGGTTATACCCAAAAGGAAGGGATTGACTATGAAGAAACCTTCTCACCAGTAGCAATGCTTAAGTCTATTTGTATTCTGCTTTCCATAGCTGCTCATTATAATTATGAGATTTGACAGATGGACGTCAAGACAGCTTTTTTGAATGGCTATCTTAAGGAGACTATCTATAATGGAGCAGCCAGAGGGTTTCATAGCACAGGATGCAAAACAAAAGGTTTGTAAATTGCATAGGTCTATTTATGGACTCAAGCAAGCATCCAGGTCATGGAATATGAGATTTGATGATGCGATCAAATCTTATGGATTTGTGCAGTGTCTTGATGAGTCTTGTGTATACAAGCTCTTCAAGGAGAAGCAAGTGGTTTTTCTAATTCTTTATGTCGATGATATTCTACTTATTGGGAATAATGTAGGATTATTATCAGACATAAAAGCTTGGTTGGCTAAGCAATTCCAAATGAAAGATTTGGGAGAAGCGAGCTATATTCTTGGGATTCGTCTATTTAGAGATCGCAAGAATAAGTTGTTAGTCTTATCTCAGGCATTGTATATTGACAAGATGCTTGTCAGATATTCAATGCAGAACTCCAAGAAAGGTAATTTACCTTCTCGTCATGGAGTTACTCTTTCTAAGAAGCAGTGTCCTGACACGCCTCAAAAGGAAGAGGATATGAGACGCTATCCATATGCATCGGCAGTTGGTAGCTTGATGTATGCTATGTTATGCACAAGACCTGACATTTGCTATGCAGTAGGAATAGTTAGCCATTTTCAGTCTAATCCAGGATTAGATCACTGGATAGCAGTCAAGCACATTCTCAAGTATCTTAGGAGAACGAGAAATTATATGCTTGTATATTCTGGTAGGAATTTGATTCCTACAGGATATACAGATTTTGATTTTCAATCTGATATAGATGATCGAAAGTCGATATCTGGATCAGTATTTACTCTTGGTGGTGGAGCTATTGTTTGGAGAAGTACCAAACAAGAAGGAGTTTCTGACTCGACTATGGAAGCCGAGTACATAGCTGCTTCAGAAGCAGCTAAAAAAGCTGTTTGGCTCCGCAAGTTCTTTAGTGATCTGGAAGTTGTTCCAGATATAAATAAACCACTCACACTTTATTGTGATAATAGTGGTGCAGTGGCGAATTCTAAAGAACCGAGAAGCCACAAAAGATCAAAGCATATATAAAGAAAATATCATCTGATTAGAGAAATCGTGCAACGTGGAGACGTCGCCGTTTTGAAGATTCCAACCACTGAGAATCTTGCAGATCCCTTCACCAAGACATTGCCTGCAAAGAGTTTTGATAAATATCTTGAAGGACTAGGGATTAGAGACATGTCTCATTTGCTTTAGGGCAAGTGAGAGATTGTTGGGAATAATGTGCCCAACAAGCAAATGTTATGAACATTTTTATTGCTGCAATTAATAAATAAATTTTATGATTAATTTTTATGTTTGCATTATTCGATATGCTTTATAAATTCAAAGAAAATCCTTGATTATTTGTGCAATTTTAAATTTACATATATGTTGATATATGTGGGATTAAATTTAAAAAGAAATAATCACAATAGTCCATGACTTATATTTAAAGTAAATGATCTTCAAATTAATAAAGTCATAAATACAGTTCACTTCGTTGAGAACGTGTAGTCATATCCCGACTATATATGTAGTGACATAAAGTGATTGTATTTTATATAATATGATTATATAGGACTGGACCAGATGAAATTATATTGTTCTTATAATATCCGTTAAATGAAGAACAATTAATTTTATCATAATGATGGTCATATATGTATGATCTTAATTCATTGTATTTAGTAGACTCCTATTTCATTTTATTTTATTCTTTGATTTACTCGGTACAGTCTTGCATGAGTTGCATTACATAAACCTTGTATTTTGGAAATAAATTAAATGAGTAGCTGAGAATGCTAATATTGATACAATGAAATCCATAATAGAAGATTCTCTTGTTTGTTAGTTCAGGGATTGAATAATTAGCACGTAAATTCATAAATGTTGTGAATTAATTATTCAATCAAGAACTAATGGTAGTCAAGGATAAAGATTTAATATGAGAGGTTAACGGATTTTATACCTAGCTCTATTACGAATCTTAATGGAGGATTAATACATATATAATGACTATATCAATGAACATTATTTTGAGTAAATATACTCTATAGTTCTAAGAGTGCAACTCTAGGTATTTAGTGGAATTACTCTAGAGTTAATAATTATGTTATTTAATATAAAGAGTTTATATTAATTAACAAATATTATTGGAGTTTAGGACTATAGGTCCATCGGTCCCTCTGTCATCTTATATCACTATTTAATTTCCATGTTATAAGAATAAATATATAAATGATTAATTATGATTAATCATTTATAGGCACTCTGATAAATATTTTGTAATTCAAAATATATAAATAGTTTTTATATTTTGAATTCAAAATAAAATATCTCATTAGATGAGATTGTTTTAAAAGATTTGAATTAGATTTGAAGAATCTCATCAGATGAGATTTGATCTTCAAATTTAATTAGTTATTTAACAAACTATCAAATCAGATTTTTTGAAATTTGAATAAAAGTAGATCTGAAAAATCTTATTAGATTATATTTGATCTACAATTGACTTATAGTTTGTTTAATGTTTAAAAGTAGATCTGAATAATATAATAAGATGAGATTATCTTGAAAAGTTGTTTTCATAAATACATTCTAAAAACTGTTTTTAGATTATATGAATAATTGATAAATTGATTTATTAGATAAATCAATTACTAATCAAATTAGATTTGATTAGTTAAGATTTATTTTTAAAAAATTAGTTTTTATTAAAATAAATCTGAAAAATTATTTTATAATAGATCTATAAAAAATTGTCAAACGTGATTTGACAGATGATAACGACTAAAAAAAATCCCTAGAGAGAAAAGGTGTGACCTTTCCGTATTCGATTTTAGAAAAACGTTTTCTAAGATCGAAGAGAGACGTCTCATGTGTTGAGAACACGTCTCTCTAGAAATATAAGAGTGTATTGTTTTTGTAAGAGAGACGCCCACACGTCAGGAGATTTAAGTGTAAAGATCTTCAGAGAAGACTCGACGGTATCAAAGTCTTCGGGAAAAAACACCTGATCCTGAGTTAAAGCTGTTAAGATCAGACGGGAGTACCTGAGTAAAAGCGTTGCTCCAAAAAGATATTTTCTTTTAATATATCACAATCTAAATCTAATAATTTTTCTCAATATAAATTGTTTACATTTTGAAAAATTACATATTTCTCAAAAATAATTTCTTTTAGACTAACGATCCAATTTATGATTTTTTTGATGATTTTAAAATAGTTTTAAAGTCACAGGGTAACGCATGTCACTATTATTATGAATAATAATGAATTCCGCCATGCGTAGGAACCTTGAAAACCAACACAGGGATGGAAAGTAAGGGGTGTTCTGCTCTTTGGAATGCGATTCCAGAGAGCAATCTTTATTATGTGTTTTGCTCTCTGGAATCGATTCCAGAGAGTATGTGTTAAAAATAGAAGAGAAGAAAGAAGAAGAAAGGAGTGGCGACGGGTTTCGGGAGTGGAGGAGCGACTGGTGGCCCTCCTGGTTTTTGAAGCCGTGACTGATCGCTGCACAGAGGGGCGACTGATCGCCCCTGCTGGTTGTAGCATCAGCGATCGATCTCCTTCATTTGGAGATCGATCGCCCTTCTCCTTTGCCGTGGGCTTTGACCCTTCTGCCCTCCCCTTTGTTTTAATTTTAAGTGTTTTATTAATTGTTTTAAATTGTTTTAAGTTATAAATGGTTTAGTTTTAAATGGTTTAAAACGTAGACTTCAACTCCGATTCCGGTTTAAATTCCGCTTAGAGTTTAGTTAAGTATAAGGATAAAAAAAAAATAAAATAAGTACGGAAAAATGGTACAGTTTTAGGGATGTTACACGATTAATCAGGGTCGGTTATATTAAATGTCCAGAATCGATTCGGAAATGCCATTACCAAACACCGATAAAAATGTTCCTATTATCCGGCCATTGAAGAATCTTCAAACATTGGGTTCTAGTTGAAAACAGAGATCCAAAAAACTACACTGCAACTACATTGACTAAATCTTACCTCGAATGTAGGTTATCGGAGTGGAGGCTGGAGAAATCGATCGCCAAAGAGGGAATCGCCGACAGAGAAAAAGCTCTGGTAGCACGGGAATCGCCGAGAGAGAATGTCGGCTACAGTGGGGTTTAAGTAAGGTTTAAGGTTTCTATTTCTATTTATATTAATAAGATCCTTCCTAATTACCATTTTGCCACCCCAAAATTAGAAATCAAATAAACTTTGGCATTAAAATTAAATTCAAGTATTAATAATAAAGGTGACAGTTAATTCCGTTAAGAAAATCACCTGGCAGAGACTGTCGGGTGTTACAAATCGATTGAAGTGAAGTTTCTTATACTTCAACAAACGCATTACTAAGTCTTAATTACGCGTCCTTGAAGTTATTGGGTCCTCAATACACGTCGTTCTCAACACTTCAAGTTAAAACCTTGAAAGTGAAATGGATAACTTAGGTTCTAACCACAAGTCATGTAACAATTAACCTCATTTGCTTGATACGTTCAGTTCTTTTGGAACAAATCGATTGAAGGGAAGTTTTTTATACTCCATCAAACGCATTACTAAGTATTAATTACGCGTCCTTAAAGGTTATTGGGTCCTCAATACACGTCGTTCTCATCACTTCAAGTTAAAACCTTGAAGGTGAATTGGATAACTTAGGTTCTAACCACAAGTCATGTAACAGTTAACCTCATTGGCTTGATACGTTCAGTTCTTTTGGAACAAATCGATTTAAGTGAAGTTTCTTATACTCCATGTAACGAATTACTAAGTATTAATTACGCATCCTTGAAGGTTATTGGGTCCTCAATACACGTCGTTCTCATCACTTCAAGTTAAATCCTACAAGGTTAAATGGATAACTTAGGTTCTAACCACAAGTCATGTAACAGTTAACCTCATTTGGTTGATACATTCAGTTCGTTTGGAATAAATCGATTGAAGTGAAGTTTCTTATACTCCATCAAACGCATTACTAAGTCTTAATTACGTGTCCATGAAGGTTATTGGGTCCTCAATACACATCGTTCTCATCACTTCAAGTTAAATCTTTGAAATTTAAATGGATAACATAGGTTCTAACCACAAGTCATGTAACAGTTAACTTCATTTGCTTGATACGTTCAGTTCGTTTGGAATAAATCGATTGAAGTGAAGTTTCTTATACTCCATCAAATGCATTACTAAGTATTAATTACGAGTATTTGAAGGTTATTGGGTCCTCAAAACACATCGTTCTCATCACTTCAAGTTAAATCCTTCAAGGTCAAATCGATAACTTAGGTTCTAACCACAAGTCATGTAACAGTTAACCTCATTTGCTTGATACGTTCTGTTCGTTCGGAACAAGTCGAGAGAAGTGAAGTTTCTTATACTCCATCAAACGCATTACTAAGTATTAATTACGCGTCCTTGAAGTCTATTGGGTCCTCTATGCACGTCGTTCTCATCACTTCACATTAAAACCTTGAAGGTGAAATGTATAACTTAGACTCTAACCACAAGTCATGTAACATTTAACCTCATTTGCTTGATACGTTCAGTTCGTTTGGAACAAATCGATTGAAATGAAGTTTCTTATACTCCATCAAACGCATTACTAAGTATTAATTACTCGTCCTTGAAGGTTATTGGGTCCTCAATACACGTCGTTCTCATCACTTCAAGTTAAAACCTTGAAGGTGAATTGGATAACTTAGGTTCTAACCACAAATCATGTAACAGTTAACCTCATTTGCTTTATACGTTCAGTTCGTTTGGAACAAATCGATTGAAGTGAAGTTTCTTATACTACATCAAACGCATTACTAAGTCTTAATTACGCGTCCATGAAGGTTATTGGGTCCTCAATACACGTCGTTCTCATCACTTCAAGTTAAATCCTTCAAGGTTAAATGGATAACTTAGGTTCTAACCAAAGTCATGTAACAGTTAACCTCATTTGCTTGATACGTTCAGTTCTTTTGGAACTAATCGATTGAAGTTAAGTTTATTATACTGCATCAAACGCATTACTAATTATTAATTACGCGTCCTTGAAGGTTATTGGGTCTTCAATACACGTCGTTCTCATCACTTCAAGTTAAAACCTTGAAGGTGATTTCGATAACTTAGGTTCTAACCACAAGTCATGTAACATTTAACCTCATTTGCTTGATACGTTCGGTTCTTTTGGAAAAATATGATTGAAGTGAAGTTTCTTATACTTCATCAAACGCATAACTAAGTATTAATTACGTGTCTTTGAAGGTTATTGGGTCCTCAATACACGTTGTTCTCATCACTTCAAGTTAAAACTTTGAAGGTGAATTGGATAACTTAGGTTCTAACCACAAGTCATGTAACAGTTAACCTCATTTGCTTGATACGTTCAGTTCGTTTGGAACAAATCGATTGAAGTGAAGTTTCTTATGCTCGAACAAACGAATTACTAAGTTTTAATAACGCGTCCTTGAAGGTTATTGGGTCTCCAATACACGTCGTTCTCATCACTTCAAGTTAAATCGTTGAAGGTCAAATGGATAACTTAGGTTCTAACCACAGGTCATGTAACAGTTAACCTCATTTGCTTGATACGTTCAGTTCGTTTGGAACAAATCGTTTGATATGAAATTTCTTATACTCCGTCAAACGCATTACTAAGTATTAATTACGCGTCCTTGAAGGTTATTGGGTCCTCAATACACGTCGTTCTCATCACTTCAAGTTAAATCCTTCAAGGTAAAATGGATAACTTAGGTTCTAACCACAAGTCATGTAACAGTTAACCTCATTTTCTTGATACGTTCAGTTCGTTTCGAACAAATCGGTTGAAGTGAATTTTCTTATACTCCATCAATCGCATTACTAAGTATTAATTACGCGTCCTTGAAGGTTATTGGATCCTCAATACACGTCGTTCTCATCACTTCAAGTTAAATCCTTCAAGGTTAAATGGATAACGTACGTTCTAACCACAAGTCATGTAACAGTTAACCTCATTTGCTTGATACGTTCAGTTCGTTTGGAACAAATCGATGAAGTGAAGTTTTTTATACTCCATCAAACGCATTACTAAGTATTAATTACGCGTCCTTGAAGGTTAATGGGTCCTCAATACACGTCGTTCTCATCACTTCAAGTTAAATTCTTGAAGGTGAAATGGATAACATTGGTTCTAACCACAAGTCATGTAACAGCTAACCTCATTTGCTTGATACATTCAGTTCGTTTGGAACAAATCGAGTGAAGTGAAGTTTCTTATACTCCATCAAACGCATTACTAAGTATTAATTACACATCCTGGAAGGTTATTGGGTCCTCAATACACTTCGTTCTCATCACTTCAAGTTAAATCCTTCAAGGTTAAATGGATAACTTAGGTTCTAACCACAAATCATGTAACAGTTAACTTCATTTGCTTGATACGTTCAGTTCGTTTGGAACAAATCGATTGAAGTGAACTTTCTTATATTCCATCAAACGAATTACTAAGTATTAATTACGCGTCCTTGAAGGTTATTGGGTTCTCAATACACGTCGTTGTCATCACTTCAAGGTTAAATGCATAACTTAGGTTCTACCCATAAGTCATGTAACAGTTAACATCATTAGCTTTATACGTTCAGTTCGTTTGGAACAAATTGATTGAAGTGAAGTTTCTTATACTCCATCAAACGCATTATTAGGTATTAATTACGCGCCCTTGAAGGTTATTGGGTCCTCAATACACGTCGTTCTCATCATTTCAAGTTAAAACCTTGAAGGTGAATTGCATAACTTAGGTTCTAACCACAAGTCATGTAACAGTTAACCTTATTTCCTTGATACGTTCAGTTCGTTTGGAACAAATCGATTGAAGTGAAGTTTCTTATACTCCATCAAACGCATTACTATGTCTTAATTACGCGTCTATGAAGGTTATTGGATCCTCAATACACGTCGTTCACATCACTTCAAGTTAAACCCTTGAAGGTGAAATGGATAACTTCGGTTCTAAACACAAATCATGTAACAGTTAACCTCATTTGCTTGATACGTTCAGTTCGTTTGGAAAAAATCGATTGAGGTGAAGTTTATTATACTCCATCAAACGCATTACTAAGTATTAATTACGCGTCCTTGAAGGTTATTGGGTCCTCAATACTCGTCGTTGTCATCACTTCAAGTTAAATCCTTGAAGGTGAAATGGATAACTTAGGTTCTAACCACAAGTCATGTAACAGTTAACCCCATTTGCTTGATACTTTCAGTTCGTTTGGAATAAATCGATTGAAGTGAAGTTTCTTATACTCCATCAAACGCATTACTAAGTCTTAATTACGCGTCCTTGAAGGTTATTGGATCCTCAATACACGTCGTTCTCATCACTTCAAATTAAATCCTCGAAGGAGAAATGGATAACTTAGGTTTTATTCACAAGTCATGTAACAGTTAACCTCATTTGCTTGATACGTTCAGTTCGTTTGGAACAAATCGATTGAGGTGAAGTTTCTAATACTCCATCAAACGCATTACTAAGTATTAATTACGCGTTCTTAAAGGTTATTGGGTCCTCAATACACGTCATTTTCATCACTTCAAGTTAAATCCTTGAAGGTTAAATGGATAACTTAGGTTCTAACCACAAGTCATGTAACAGTTAACCTCATCTGCTTGATACGTTAAGTTCGTTTGGAAAAAATCGATTGAAGAGAAGTTTCTTATTGTCACGACCCGTACCCGTGATATCATTTTTTTTTTTTTTTTTAAACTTTCACTTTAACTGTACCTGAGCGGAAATCTTAATCAAAATCGAAATCGGAATTGAAATCGAAGTTCGTTTAGTAATTCTTTGAAAACAATCCATAAAACCATTAAAACTTAAAATAACTAAAACATTTAAAACAATTAACTAATAAATAAAATTTAAATCTTTTTTTTTTTTTAATGTATGGCGATCAGTAGCCACAAAAGTGGCTACTAATCGCCCCATGGGCGATTACAACAGGCGAGTAGTCGCCTGTTGTAAGTCCCCAGTGGCGACTCATCGCCACATTTGTGGCGATTAGTCGCCACGCTCTCTGGATTTCTCCAGAGAGCATCGCCTCCTTTTTGCCCAAGAAGCGATTACTCGCCTCTCAGAGGCGAACACTCGCCAGGCTCTCTGGATTTCTCCAGAAAGCCGAGCCTCTTCTTTTCCCCTTTTCTCTTTTCTTCACCCTTACACGCCCTGCACTTTACACACATAATCCAAAACTCACAACACTAACAATCAACACTCAACCCTCAACACTTATCTGGTTCTTTCCTCACACCATTATACATACATCCCATAAACATGCTTCAAACATAACATTTACTCCAATACTCAAAACCGACACGATTCACGTTAACAAAATCAAATTTCATATAAACGAACCGCATGGTTCCGTTTAAACGTTTAACAAAAACATCAAAAACATCACAAAACATTTTACATTTTCTATACCATCACCAAACATCCTAAAACATATCTAAACGTACTAAAAATCTATCAAATTCATCATTATCCCAACAATACCCAAAAACTCTCAAAACTCCTAACCGTGAGTCAACCCGCCCTGCCAAAACACGCTCCGCCGCCACGAGCTCCGCCACCGACCATCTATACTTGGTCATCGTAAAGAGGTTCCTCACCTTTGTTCTCGTCACCTACATCATACAATAAATCCATTAAGCCTAATGCTTAGTAAGGAGCGTACTAAACATAACTTTACATATATGCATGACATTTATAAAACATTTTCGTTTCATTTCTTTTAAACAGTTTTCTTGCCCCGTAGTACATTCATGACTTGCCCCGTAGTACATTCATGACTTGCCCCGTAGTACATTTGTGACTTGTCCCGTAGTAACATTCGTGACTTGCCTCGTAGTACATTCATGACTTGCCCCGTAGTACATTCATGACTTGCCCCGTAGTACATTCGTCGTTCATTATTCATTATCGTTCTTCAATTCAACATTTTCATAAAACATGTTCATATGCACTTTAATAAAACATGATGCATGAGGTATAACATACGTAAGGAGAAACCTATCAAACGAGCACTACTTAAATCACTAAAGCAATACCTAAAACTACCCGTCCTTTCTACCAACCCCTATTTCCACCTTTTTCATCACATCAAACATCATCAACCTTGTACGACGTAGGGCCTTAGTGGCCGGAAAGCCTATCGCTCACTTACCTGGCGTCCTAAATATGCCGAGCACCGTCCTTTGAGCTTGGGTTACCTAGAGCTTTTAACAACACATCATTAATATCGACTTTCAAACATCGAATCTAAACAATCGACTTCTCAAGCTAGGACAAACTCTTCCAAAAATTCTAATTCATTTCTTCTAGGCATTTCATCGAGCACGTGGTGCTCACCAACTTCAAAACTCCATTAATACTTTCCAAATCATTTTCAACAACCTAAACTTAATATTAAACCTCAACCAACATCATCAATCTACTCCAACAACCTCAAAATTACTAATACATCATTAATGAGTAATAAATAAACAACCCTAACGATTTCTAACAAAAACCCTAAGTTTCTCCACAAACCCTAACTAAAAATAGCTTCAAAAACGAACAATATCTTGACTAAAACGTAGAGCTTACCCTAAGAGTCGATTTGGGGAAGAACTAGAGGAGAAACTCGCCGGAAACAGAGGAGTCGTCGGCGTTTGAAGGAATGGCGATGGAGGAGAAGAAATGTCACGAGAGAGGAGAGGGAGAGGATTTTCGTGCGTGGAGGAGAAGTGAGAAAGAGAGAGAGAGAGAACTTAGGTTTTAATAGAATTAAACCTCAAAATTACCTAAATAACCTTAGTCAATTTCTTAACTTAAATCGTTACTTCGTCTATCGATTTAATTTCTCCAAAATTCCCTTATTTCTCCATATATTCTATTTTATTCCTAGGGTCCTAACAAAACTTCCCTTTGGCCATTTGGACTTAATTTACTATTTCCACGAATTAAACGATATAGGGCTTACAAATTAAAAACCCGGCAGCTATAACTTAAAACTAGAATTCAAAATTTCCGGGTGTTACACATATACTCCATCAAACGCATTACTAAGTCCTAATTACGCGTCCTTGAAGGTTATTGGGTCCTCAATACACGTCGTTCTCATCACTTCAAGTTAAATCCTTGAAGGTGAATAGAATAACTTAGGTTCTAACCACAAGTCATGTAACAGTTAACCTCATTTGCTTGATACATTCAGTTCGTTTGGAATAAATCGATTGAGGTGCAGTTTCTTATACTCCATCAAACATATTACTAAGTATTAATTACGGATCCTTGAAGGTTATTGGTTCCTCAATACACGTCGTTTTCATCACTTCAAGTTAAATTCTTGAAGGTGAAATGGATAACTTAGGTTCTAACCACAAGTCATGTAACACTTAACCTCATTTGCTTGATACGTTCTGTTCGTTTGGAACAAATCGATAGAAGTGAAGTTTCTTATACTCCACAAAACGCATTACTAAGTTTTAATTACGCGTCCTTGAAAGTTATTGGGTCCTCAATACACGTCGTTCTCATCACTTCAAGTTAAATCCTTGAAGGTTAAATGGATAACCTAGGTTCTAAGCACAAGTCATGTAACAGTTAACCTCATTTGCCTGATACGTTCCGTTCGTTTGGAACAAAATCGATTGAAGTTGAAGTTTTTTATATTCCATCAAACGCATTACAAAGTATTAATTACGCGTCCTTAAAGGTTATTGGGTCCTCAATACACGTCGTTCTCATCACTTCAAGGTTAAATGGATAACTTAGGTTCTAACCACAAGTCATGTAACAGTTAACCTCATTTGCTTGATACGTTCAGTTCGTTTGGAACAAATCGATTGAAGTGAAGTTTCTTATACTCCATCAAACGCATTATTAAGTATTAATTACGCGCCCTTGAAGGTTATTGGGTCCTCAATACACGTCGTTCTCATCATTTCAAGTTAAAACCTTGAAGGTGAATTGGATAACTTAGGTTCTAACCACAAGTCATGTAACAGTACCCTATTGATTGATCCGTCAGGTCGTTTGGAAAATTCAGTTGAAGTGAAGTTTCTTATACTCCATCAAAGCATTAGATGTCTTCAGTAGCGACCTGGAAGGGTATTGGATCCACAATACACGTCGTTACACACTCAAGTTAAAACCTGAAGGGAAATAGACAACTTCTGGTTTAACCACAAGTCATGTAACAGTTAACCTCATTGCTTGATACGTTCAGTTCAATTGGACATCGATTGAGGGGAAGGGTTCTTATTATACTCCATCAACCGCATTCCTAAGTATAGTTACGCGTCCTTGAAGGTTATTGGGTCCTCACTACAGTCTTCTCATCACGTCAAGTGAAAACTGGAAGGTTAAATGGATAACTTAGTTATAACCACAAGTCTGTACGTTAACCTCCATTGCTTGAACGTTAATTTTGTTCGACTTCTAGTTAACATACTTGAAGGTTAATGGATAACTTAGGTTCTAACCACAAGTCATGTAACAGTTAACCTCATTTGCTTGATACGTTCAGTTTAGTTGGAACAAATCGATTGAAGTGAAGTTTCTTATACTCCATCAAACGCATTACTAAGTATTAATTACGGATCCTTGAGGGTTATTGGTTCCTCAATACACGTCGTTCTCATCACTTCAAGTTAAATTCTTGAAGGTGAAATGGATAACTTCGGTTCTAACCACAAGTCATGTAATAGGTAACCTCATTTGCTTGATACGTTCAGTTTATTTGGAACAAATCGATTGAAGTGAAGTTTCTTATACTCCATCAAACGCATTACTAAGTATTAATTATGGATCCTTGAGGGTTATTGGTTCCTCAATACACGTCGTTCTCATCACTTCAAGTTAAATTCTTGAAGGTGAAATGGATAACTTCGGTTCTAACCACAAGTCATGTAACAGTTAACCTCATTTGCTTGATACGTTCATTTCGTTTGGAACAAATCGATTGAAGTGAAGTTTCTTATACTCCATCAAACGCATTACTAAGTCTTAATTACGCGTCCTTAAAGGTTAATGGATACTCAATACACGTCGTTCTCATCACGTCAAATTAAATCCTTGAAGGTGAAATGGATAACTTATTTTTTAACCACAAGTCATATAACAGTTAACCTCATTTGCTTGATACGTTCAGTTTGTTTGGAACAAATCGATTGAAGTGAAGTTTCTTATACTCCATCAAACGCATTACTAAGTATTAATTACGGATCCTTGAAGGTTATTGGTTCCTCAATACACGTCGTTCTCATCACTTCAAGTTAAATTCTTGAAGGTGAAATGGATAACTTCGGTTCTAACCACAAGTCATGTAACAGTTAACCTCATTTGCTTGGATCTCTAAAATTAATCCTTGCAAGGCCTCACGCATCTTCTTAGCTTTGGACCGTGTCATTGGGCCGCCAATGTCCTCAATTGGATCGTTGCTCTTGGGCTTGGGTTTTGTCGCTGCTTGGATCACATCATTCCCTCCCTCTTCGAAAAGATTCGTCCTCGAATCTCCTGCATCATATAAAGATAAGTCACTAACATTAAAAGATGCACTAACATTACCATATTCGCTAGGTAAGTCGATCTTGTAGGCATTGTCGTTTATGCGTTCAAGGACTTGAAATGGTCCATCTCCTCGTGGATGCAACTTGCTTTTTCGTTGATTTGGAAACCTCTCTTTTCGAAGATGTATCCAAACCCAATCTCCGGGTTCAAATATAATCTTTTTACGGCTTTTGTTTGCTTGACGTGCATAATGCTCGTTTCTCTCTTGAATGTTCTCTTGTACTTTCAGATGTAAGTCCCTAACAAATTTAGCTTTTTTCTCTCCATCAAAATTAACAAACTCGTTAGTAGGTAGAGATAAAATATCAAGAGGAGATAAAGGATTAAATCCATAAACAATTTCAAATGGTGAATATGAAGTAGTAGAATGAACAACTCTATTATAAGCAAATTCAACATGAGGTAAACATTTTTCCCATTGTTTTAAATTTTTAGAAATAATCGCTCTTAACAACGTAGAAAGTGTTCTATTTACCACTTCTGTTTGTCCATCCGTTTGGGGGTGTGCCACGGTTGAGAATAAAAGTTTTGTTCCTAGCTTACTCCACAAAGTTCTCCAAAAGTGACTTAAGAACTTTACATCTCTATCACTCACAATGGTTTTAGGAATTCCGTGTAAACGCACAACTTCTTTGAAGAATAAGTCCGCCACATGAGTAGCGTCGTTTGTCTTTGAGCATGCTATAAAGTGAACCATCTTACTAAACCTATCCACTACCACAAATATGCTATCTTTCCCTCCTTGTGTCCTCGGCAAACCAATCACAAATCCATCGATATATCCACCCAAGGTTGGTTAGGAATAGGTAGAGGAGTGTACTTTCCATACGGTTTAATCTTTGATTTGGCCTTCCTACACTCAATGCACTTATCACAAATGGCTTGAACATGATGCCTCATTTTCGGCCAATAAAAATGTTCACAAAGCACACTCAATGTTTTAGTAACTCCAAAGTGTCCCATTAACCCTCCTCCATGAGTCTCTCTAACAAGTAACTCTCTTAAAGAACATTTAGGGATACAAAGTTTATCCTTTTTAAATAAAAATCCATCATGTTTATAATAATCATTACATGCATGTTTCTCACATTCTTTCCAAACAAGATCAAAATCCGAGTCCGATTCATATAAGTTCTTTATTAAATCAAACCTAACAACTTAGATTGTAAAGTAGTTATAAGCACGTACCTTCTTGATAATGCATCGGCAACCACATTCTCTTTACCTTTTTTATAATGAATAACATAAGGAAAGGTCTCTATAAACTCCATCCACTTTGCATGTCTCTTGTGCAACTTTCCTTGTGTCTTTAAGTATTTTAGGCTTTCATGGTCGGAATGGATGATGAACTCCTTGGGCCACAAGTAGTGTTGCCACGTTTGTAATGTTCTCACCAAGGCATACAACTCCTTGTCGTATGTTGGATAGTTTAAGACCGCGCCACTAAGCTTTTCACTAAAGTAAGCAATCGGCTTCATATCCTGCATCAAAACACCACCAATTCCTTTTCCCGACGCATCACATTCAATCTCAAATGTTTTATCAAAATTTGGCAAAACTAACAAAGGTGCATTAGTTAACTTTTCTTTTAGAAGATTAAAAGATTCATCATGTAACTCAGTCCACTTAAAATCCACATTCTTTTTAACCAAATCATTCAATGGTGCTGCAATAGTACTAAAATCTCTAACGAATCTTCGGTAAAAGCTAGCTAAGCCATGAAAACTACGTACCTCGTTAGCATTCTTAGGTGTCGGCCACTCCTTGATTGCCTTGACCTTTTCTTCGTCCACCGAAACTCCACTCGAGCTCACTACAAAACCAAGAAACACTACCGATTCCATGCAAAAAGTGCACTTTTTGAGGTTAGCATATAATTGGTTTATTCGCAAAACATTAAAAACAGATTTTAAATGTTTCACATGTTGTTCTAATGTTTGCTATAAACTAATATATCATCAAAATAAACCACGACAAATTTTCCAATAAACGATCGTAATACGTGATTCATTAACCTCATAAATGTGCTAGGTGCATTAGATAATCCAAAAGGCATGACTAACCACTCATAAAGTCCAAATTTTGTTTTGAAAGCAGTTTTCCACTCGTCTCCCTTTTTCATACGAATTTGATAATATCCATTCTTTAAATCAATTTTTGAGAATAAACAAGCACCATATAATTCATCAAGCATGTCATCTAACCTTGGTATAGGATGTCGATACTTTACCGTTATTTTATTGATTGCTCGACAATCCACACACATCCTCCATGATCCGTCCTTTTTTGGCACCAATATCACGGGTATCGAGCATGGGCTTAGGCTTTCTTTCACTAGACCCTTGTCCATTAAATCGTCCACTTGTCTTTGAATTTCCTTTGTTTCCTCTGGATTTGCTCGATATGCCGGTCGGTTTGGAATTGTTGCACCCGGGATGAAATCAATTTGATGCTCGATTCCTCTAAGTGGTGGTACTCCTTTGGGTAACTCTTCTGGGAATACATCCTTAAACTCCTGCAAAAGAGAAATCACAGCACTTGGAAGAAAATTTGGTAAGTTATTAGATGATAAATAAACATCTTTATATAAAAGCAAAATCATCTCACGCTTATCCTCATTTTTGTTCATCAACACTATTTGTTTCTCACTTGACTTTTTTTCACTCTCTCCCTTGGCTTTTCTCTCTTTTCCCTCGATTTTTCTCTCTTCCTCCCTCAGTTTTTCATCCCTCTTTGTACTCTTTTCAACTATTTTTCTTTCCCCACTTTCTTTTTCTATTTTGGCCTCTTTTTCAACTAATTTCTTTTCACCACTTTCTTTTTCTTTTTCAATCCTAATCTTTTGGAATTCCTTTGCAATCCTCTCTTGGTCTACAATTGCCTCCCATGGCTTTAATGGTGTAAGGATAATGGTTTTTCCATTGTAAACCAACGAATACTCATTCTTGTAACCATTATGCTTAACGTTTCGGTCAAATTGCCAAGGTCTCCCCAAAAGTATGTGGGTAGCTTGCATCGGAACTACATCACATAAAACTTTATCTTGGTATCTACCAATTGATAAAGGAACTTCCACCTGTTTAGTCACCTTGATTTCTCCACAATCGCTTAACCATTGCAACTTGTATTGTTTTGGATGTTGCTCGGTTTTCAAGTTCAACTTTTGGACTAGTAATGTGCTTGCTACATTGGTGCAACTCCCACTATCGATGATCAAACTACAAACTTTGTTGTGCACATGACATCTTGTATGGAATATATGCTCACGTTGTACTTTGTCGCCGTCTTCCTTAGTTTGCACATTCAATACTCGCCTTGTGACTAAAAGATCTCCTTTTGCTGGTTCCTCTACCTCAATGTCACTACAATCCTCAAGTGGTGGCATCTCACCATCACTCGAACTCACACTCTCCACATCGCCATTGTCCCTTAAAATCATAGCTCTTTTATTTGGACAATTCGAAGCTATGTGTCCGAACCCTTAGCACCGAAAGCACTTAATCTCTCGAGTTCTAATTGGATTTGAAGTCTCAGCCTTAGCTTTTTGTGGTAACACTTGATTGTTGGACACAGTTTTTTTCTTAGAATCCTCCCTCGATTTTGGCTTCTCATTTTTCCAATTTGTTTGCCAAGTTGCGGTTGATGTTGTACCAACCCTAGTACTTCTCTTAGCCTTTAGTTGCCGCTCTATTTTGATTGATTTGTGTAGTAACTCCTCCAAGTCGATGTAGTGTTGTAGATCCACCACATCCGCAATTTCTCGATTCAATCCCCCAATAAAACGAGCCATGGTTGCTTCCTTATCTTCTTCCACATTAGCCCTTATCATAGCTACCTCCATCTCTTTATAATATTCCTCCACACTTTTGAAACCTTGTGTCAAATTTTGGAGCTTTCGACACGCGTCTCTATAGTAGTATGATGGAACATATCTTTTTTTCATGATGGCCTTCAAGTCTTCCCATGTGCGGATTTGTGCTTCACCATTCCTCCTCCGGTTCTTAACTAATTGATCCCACCAAATACTAGCATAATCCGTGAACTCCATGGTGATCAACTTAAGCTTCTTATCCTCCGAATAATTTTGGAACTCAAATACCAAGTCTACTTTTCGTTCCCAATCCAAATATCCCTCGGGGTCGTTCTTCCCTTGGAAAGGTGGAATATTTACCTTGATATTTCGTAAATCGTTGTCTTCTCGGTTTGTCCCCTCATTCCTTTCTTTTGGGTAATAACCACTATACTCTTGGGATTCTCCATCAAAATCCTTCTTTTGTCGTGCATGATTAGGTGTCGGAGTTTCCAATCGTTCCATTCTCTGATTTAGAGCCGTGAATCGATCGTGCATGGCTTTCATGAACAATTTTAAATCAACGTCGTTGTGTTCCCCACTCATGATATTCTTTTTCGACCACAATAAGAAAAATAAAAGAAAATTGTTAGAAGTAAAAATAATCAAGTAATGGACCTTACCTCT
Organism: Begonia masoniana; assembly: GCA_022432975.1. Lineage (NCBI taxonomy): Eukaryota > Viridiplantae > Streptophyta > Magnoliopsida > Cucurbitales > Begoniaceae > Begonia > Begonia masoniana. The sequence continues at coordinate 54,551,640 of CM039504.1, read as the reverse complement.
CCCTCACGTGTTTACTCTCGATAGATGTCACTCCACTCGTGTTTCGCTAAAAAATTAAGGCTTTTTCTATAATAGTCTCACCCTCTTGCCTTTTACCTCTAGATCTCCCTTCTAGTTCTTTACGTAAGAACTTGATCGATGGTAAATATTCAACAAGCCAAACTATAAAAAAATCAAACTTTAAAGCTTAAAAGTTCAAATTTGTAAAGATGGCTAAATCAAGGGTATGATTGAAATAAGACAAAACTTTGGATGATGACAATCTTTCAAATGAAGATTCAACAATTTGAACCTTCAAGGAATAAATTTGGATAAAGACAATATTTTGAATGAAGATTCAATAATTTGAATTTTCAAAGAACAATTATCTACGAATTTTCGAATTTAAAAGGCTAGAAATTTCAAAATCTCTAGAACAAAATTTCGATTTTTTTTTTTTTTTTGACTTCTCACAACTCTTTTTTTTTTTTTACTTTTGACAACAACTCTTTTTTTTTTTTTTTTTTTTACTTTTAACAATTTTTTTTTGTACTCTTCGAATTTCAAGAGGAGAAATTCACAAGAAGAAAAAAAAAATCGATGATAAAAATCGAGACTTGATAATAAGGATAGAATTTTTTTTTTTTTTTTTTTTGTGCTTTTTTTGAGTACTAGGACGAATAGAATAAGATGAAGAAAATATTGATAACAAAAATTAAAGATAGCTTCTTGAATCAAGGAGACGAAGCTCTGATACCAACTGATGCGAACCTCGGATCGAAAGGACCCGGGACCCGACAACAACGCGGAATAATTCAAAGGAACGCCTTTTCGATTCAAGAACAAAGTAAGGAACTAAAACCCCAATCGAAGAATTCGATGGAACCCTAGTTATCAAAACAGGAGCTTGACCCGAGCCACACCTGTTGGCTGAACCAAAGCTATCAAAACAGGAGCTTGACCCAGACCAAACTCGTTGGTAAGAACCAAAGCTATCAAGCGAGATTCTTCAAGCGTGACTTGAAGAAGATCGTTGTTCTTCGCAAAGAACTAAAGAGAAATCCTCTCTAAAAAAAAGACTCAATTTTTAATTCAAACTTGTTCTTCTAAATAAAAAGTGTTTTGCCATTAAATAGGCTACACATGAAAATTAAATTAAATAATTAAAAAAAACGAAAATAAAAATAAAATAACTAATAAAATCGTGAGATAATGATCTTTTGCATGATAAGATATCATCTCACGTTTGAATATGATTTGAATTGATTTGAGTAGATTCTGTCGGATAAAATCTCTTATACGTGATTTGTTTGGATTTGCATGTGCTTCTCATGTGACTTTTTAATTCTTGCACGTGCATGTGCATGGCACATGTAAATCTTCATGCATCTTTGGCCTCCCTTGCTTCAACTTGATTTTGAATATCTTCAATCCTCGACACATTCAATAGTTTTAGATCAAGTTGTCGCGGCTCCTCTCTCCCTTGGATCTCTAAAATTAATCCTTGCAAGGCCTCACGCATCTTCTTAGCTTTGGACCGTGTCATTGGGCCGCCAATGTCCTCAATTGGATCGTTGCTCTTGGGCTTGGGTTTTGTCGCTGCCATGTAACAGTTAACCTCATTTGCCTGATACGTTCAATTCGTTTGGAACAAAATCGATCGAAGTTGAAGTTTCTTATATTCCATCAAACGCATTACTAAGTATTAATTACGCGTCCTTGAAGGTTATTGGGTCCTCAATACACGTCGTTCTCATCACTTACAGGTTAAATGGATAACTTACGTTCTAACCACAAGTCATGTAAAAGTTAACCTCATTTGCTTGATACGTTCAGTTCGTTTGGAAGAAATCGATGGAAGTGAAGTTTCTTATACTCCATCAAACGCATTATTAAGTATTAATTACGCGTCCTTGAAGGTTATTGGGTCCTCAATACACGTCGTTCTCATCACTTCAAGTTAAATCCTTAAGGTTAATTGGATAACTTAGGTTCGAACCACAAGTCATGTAACAGTTAACGTCATTTGCTTGATACGTTCAGTTCGTTCGGAACGAATCGATTGAAGTGAAGTTTCTTATACTCCATCAAACGCATTACTAAGTCTTAATTACGCGTCCTTGAAGGTTATTGGATCCTCAATACATGTCGTTCTCATCACTTCAAGTTAAACCTTTGAAAGTGAAATGGATAAGTTCGGTTCTAACCACAAGTCATGTAACAGTTAACCTCATTTGCTTGATAGGTTCAGTTCATTAGGAACAAATCGATTGAAGTGAAGTTTCTTATACTACATCAAACGCATTACTAAGTCTTAATTACGCATTCTTGAAGGTTATTGGATCCTCAATACACGTCGTTCTCATCACTTCAAGTTAAACCATTGAAGGTGAAATGGATAACTTCGGTTCTAACCACAAGTCATGTAATAGGTAACCTCATTTGCTTGATACGTTCAGTTTATTTGGAACAAATCGATTGAAGTGAAGTTTCTTATACTCCATCAAACGCATTACTAAGTATTAATTACGCGTCCTTGAAGGTTATTGAGTCCTCAATATACGTCGTTCTCATCACTTCAAGTTAAATCCTTGAAGGTTAAATGGATAACCTATGTTATAAGCAAAAGTCATGTAACAGTTAATCTCATTCGCCTGATACGTTCAGTTCGTTTGGAACAAAATCGATTGAAGTTGAAGTTTCTTATAGTCCATCAAACGCATTACTAAGTATTAATTACGCGTCCTTGAAGGTTATTAGGTTCTCAATACACGTCATTCTCATCACTTCAAGGTTAAATTGATAACTTAGGTTCTAACCACAAGTCATGTAACAGTTAACCTCATTTGCTTGATACGTTCAGTTCGTTTGGAACAAATCGATTGAAGTGATGTTTCTTATACTCCATCAAACGAATTATTAAGTATTAATTACACGCCCTTGAAGGTTATTGGGTCCTCAATACACGTCATTCTCATCATTTCAAGTTAAAACCTTGAAGGTGAATTGGATAACTTAGGTTCTAACCACAAGTCATGTAACAGTTAACCTTATTTGCTTGATACGTTCAGTTCGTTTGGAACAAATCGATTGAAGTGAAGTTTATTATACTCCATCAAACGCATTACTATGTCTTAATTACGCATCCTTGAAGGTTATTGGATCCTCAATACACGTCGTTCACATCACTTCAAGTTAAACCCTTGTTGGTGAAATGGATAACTTCGGTTCTAACCACAAGTCATGTAACAGTTAACCTCATTTGCTTGATACGTTTACTTCGTTTGTAACAAATCGATTGAAGTGAAGTTTCTTATACTCCATCAAACGCAATACTATGTCTTAATTACGCGTCCTTGAAGGTTATTGGATCCTCAATATACGTCGTTCACATCACTTCAAGTTAAACCCTTGTAGGTGAAATGGATAACTTCGGTTCTAACCACAAGTCATGTAACAGTTAACCTCATTTGCTTCATACGTTCAGTTCGTTTGGAACAAATCGATTGAAGTGAAGTTTCTTATACTCCCTTTAAACGCATTACTAAGTCCTAATTACGCATCCTTGAAGGTTATTGGGTCCTCAATACACGTTGTTCTCATCACTTCAAGTTAAATCCTTGAAGGTTAAATGGATAACTTAGGTTCTAACCACAAGTCATGTAACAGTTAACCTCATTTGCTTGATACGTTCAGTTCGTTTGGAACAAATCGATTGAAGTGAAGTTTCTTATACTCCATAAAACGCATTACTAAGTATTAATTACGCGTCCTCGTAGGTAATTGGGTCCTCAATAAACGTCATTCTCATCACTTCAAGTTAAATCCTTGAAGGTTAAATGGATAACCTAGGTTATAACCACAAGCCATGTAACAGTTAACCTCATTTGCCTGATACGTTCAATTCGTTTGGAACAAAATCGATCGAAGTTGAAGTTTCTTATATTCCATCAAACGCATTACTAAGTATTAATTACGCGTCCTTGAAGGTTATTGGGTCCTCAATACATGTCGTTCTCATCACTTCAAGGTGAAATTGATAACTTAGGTTCTAACCACAAGTCATGTAAAAGTTAACCTCATTTGCTTGATACGTTAAGTTCGTTTGGAACAAATCGATTGAAGTGAAGTTTCTTATACTCCATCAAACGCATTACAAAGTCTTAATTACGCGTTTTTGAAGGTTATTGGATCCTCAATACACGTCTTTCTCATCACTTCAAGTTAAACCCTTGAAGGTGAAATGGATAACTTCGGTTCTAAACACAAGTCATGTAACAGTTAACCTCATTTGCTTGATACGTTCATTTCGTTTGGAACAAATCGATTGAAGTGAAGTTTCTTATACACCATCAAACACATTATTAAGTATTAATTACGCGTCCTTGAAGGTTATTGGGTCCTCAATACACGTCGTTCTCATCACTTCAAGTTAAATCCTTGAAGGTTAAATGGATAACTTAGGTTCTAACCACAAGTCATGTAACAGTTAACCTCATTTGCTTGATACGTTCAGTTCGTTTGGAACAAATCGATTAAAGTGGAGTTTCTTATACTCCATCAAACGCATTACCAAGTCTTAATTACGCGTTCTTGAAGGTTATTGGATCCGCAATACACGTCTTTCTCATCACTTCAAGTTAAACCCTTTAAGGTGAAATGGATAACTTCGATTCTAAACACAAGTCATGGAACAGTTAACATCATTTGCTTGATAAGTTCAGTTCGTTTGGAACAAATCGATTGAAGTCAAGTTTCTTATACTCCATCAAACGCATTACTAAGTATTAATTAAGCGTCCTTGAAGGTTATTGGGTCCTCAATACACGTCGTTCTCATCACTTAAAGTTAAATCCATAAGGTTAATTGGATAACTTAGGTTCGAACCACAAGTCATGTAACAATTAACCTCATTTGATTGATACGTTCAGTTCGTTAGGAACGAATCGATTGAAGTGAAGTTTCTTAAACTCCATCAAACGCATTACTAAGTCTTAATTACGCGTCCTTGAAGGTTATTGGGTCCTCAATACACGTCGTTCTCATCACTTCAAGTTAAACCTTTGAAGGTGAAATGGATAAGTTCGATTCTAACCACAAGTCATGTAACAGTTAACCTCATTTGCTTGATACGTTCAGTTCGGTTGGAACAAATCAATTGAAGTGAAGTTTCTTATACTATATCAAACGCATTACTAAGTCTTAATTACGCGTTCTTGAAGGTTATTGGATCATCAATACACGTCGTTCTCATCACTTCAAGTTAAACCATTGGAGGTGAAATGGATAACTTCGGTTCTAACCACAAGTTATGTAACATTTAACCTCATTTGCTTGATACGTTCAATTCGTTTTGAACAAATCGATTGAAGTGAAGTTTCTGATACTACATCAAACGCATTACTAAGTCTTAATTACGCGTTCTTGAAGGTTATTGGATCTTCAATACACGTCGTTCTCATCACTTCAAGTTAAACCACTGAAGGTGAAATGGATAACTTCGGTTCTAACCACAAGTCATGTAACAGTTAACCTCATTAGCTTGATACGTTCATTTCGTTTGGAACAAATCGATTGACGTGAAGTTTTTTATACTTCATCAAACGCATTACTAAGTCTTAATTACGCGTCCTTGAAGGTTATTGGATACTCAATACACGTCGTTCTCATCACTTCAAATTAAATCCTTGTAGGTGAAATGGATAACTTATTTTTTAACCACAAGTCATGTAACAGTTAACCTCATTTGCTTAATACGTTCAGTTTGTTTGGAACAAATCGATTGAAGTGAAGTTTCTTATACTCCATCAAACGCATTACTAAGTATTAATTACGGATCCTTGAAGGTTATTGGTTCCTCAATACACGTCGTTCTCATTATTTCAAGTTAAATGGATAACTTAGGTTCTAACCACAAGTCATGTAACAGTTAACCTCATTTGCCTGATATGTTCAGTTCGTTTGGAACAAAATCGATTGAAGTTGAAGTTTCTTATATTCCATCTAACGCATTACTAAGTCTTAATTACGCGTCCTTAAAGGTTATTAGTTCCTCAATACGCGTCGTTCTCATCACTTCAAGTTAAATCCTTTAAGGTTAAATGGATAATCTAGGTTCTAACCTCAAGTCATGTAACAGTTAACCTCATTTGCCTGATATGTTCATTTCGTTTGAAACAAAATCGATTGAAGTTGATGTTTCTTATATTCCATCAGACGCATTACTAAGTCTTAATTACACGTCCTTGAAGGTTATTGGGTCCTCAATACACGTCGTTCTCATCACTTTAAGGTTAAATGGATAACTTAGGTTCTAACCACAAATCATGTAACAGTTAACCTCATTTGCTTGATACGTTCAGTTCAATTGGAACAAATCGATTGAAGTGAATTTTCTTATACTCCATCAAACGCATTATTAAGTCTTAATTACGCGCCCTTGAAGGTTATTGGGTCCTCAATACACGTCCTTCTCATCATTTCAAGTTAAAACCTTGAAGGTGAATTGGATAACTTAGGTTCTAACCACAAGTCATGTAACAGTTAACCTTATTTGCTTGATACGTTCAGTTCGTTTGGAACAAATCGATTGAAGTGAAGTTTCTTATACTCCATCAAACGCATTACTATGTCTTAATTACGCGTCCTTGAAAGTTATTGGATCCTCAATACACCTCGTTCACATCACTTCAAGTTAAACCCTTGTAGGTGAAATGGATAACTTGGGTTCTAACCACAAGTCATGTAACAGTTAACCTCAGTTGCTTGATGCGTTCAGTTCGTTTGGAACAAATCGATTGAAGTGAAGTTTCTTATACTCCATCAAACGCATTATTAAGTATTAATTACGCGCCCTTGAAGATTATTGGGTCCTCAATACACGTCGTTCTCATCATTTCAAGTTAAAACCTTGAAGGTGAATTGGATAACTTAGGTTCTAACCAAAAGTCATGTAACAGTTAACCTTATATGCTTGATACGTTCAGTTCGTTTGGAACAAATCGATTGCAGTGAAGTTTCATATACTCCATTAAACGCATTACTATGTCTTAATTACGCGTCTTTGAAGGCTATTGGATCCTCAATATACGTCGTTAACATCACTTCAAGTTAAACCCTTGTGGGTGAAATGGATAACTTGGGTTCTAACCACAAGTCATGTCACAGTTAACCTCATTTGCTTGATACGTTCAGTTCGTTTGGTACAAATCGATTGAAGTGAAGTTTCTTATACTCCATCAAACGCATTACTATGTCTTAATTACGCGTCCTTGAAGGTTATTGGATCCTCAATACACGTCGTTCACATCACTTCAAGTTAAACCCTTGTAGGTGAAATGGATAACTTCGGTTCTAACCACAAGTCATGTAACAGTTAACCTCATTTGCTTCATACGTTCAGTTCGTTTGGAACAAATCGATTGAAGTGAAGTTTCTTATACTCCATCAAACGCATTATTAAGTATTAATTACGCGCCCTTGAAGATTATTGGGTCCTCAATACACGTCGTTCTCATCATTTCAAGTTAAAACCTTGAAGGTGAATTGGATAACTTAGGTTCTAACCAAAAGTCATGTAACAGTTAACCTTATATGCTTGATACGTTCAGTTCGTTTGGAACAAATCGATTGAAGTGAAGTTTCATATACTCCATTAAACGCATTACTATGTCTTAATTACGCGTCTTTGAAGGCTATTGGATCCTCAATATACGTCGTTAACATCACTTCAAGTTAAACCCTTGTGGGTGAAATGGATAACTTGGGTTCTAACCACAAGTCATGTCACAGTTAACCTCATTTGCTTGATACGTTCAGTTCGTTTGGTACAAATCGATTGAAGTGAAGTTTCTTATACTCCATCAAACGCATTACTATGTCTTAATTACGCGTCCTTGAAGGTTATTGGATCCTCAATACACGTCGTTCACATCACTTCAAGTTAAACCCTTGTAGGTGAAATGGATAACTTCGGTTCTAACCACAAGTCATGTAACAGTTAACCTCATTTGCTTCATACGTTCAGTTCGTTTGGAACAAATCGATTGAAGTGAAGTTTCTTATACTCCATCAAACGCATTACTAAGTCTTTAATTACGCTTCCTTGAAGGTTATTGGGTCCTCAATACACGTTGTTCTCATCACTTCAAGTTAAATCCTTGAAGGTTAAATGGATAACTTAGGTTCTAACTACAAGTCATGTAATAGTTAACCTCATTTGCTTGATACGTTCAGTTTGTTTGGAACGAATCGATTGAAGTGAAGTTTCTTATACTCCATCAAACGCTTTACTAAGTATTAATTACGCGTCCTTGAAGGTTATTGGGTCCTCAATACACGTTGTTCTCATCACTTCAAATTAAATCCTTGAAGGTTAAATGGATAACTTAGGTTCTAAGCACAAGTCATGTAACAGTTAACCTCATTTGCCTGATACGTTCAGTTCGTTTGGAACAAAATCGATTGAAGTGAAGTTTCTTATACTACATGAAACGCATTACTAAGTCTTAATTACGCGTCCTTGAAGGTTATTGGATACTCAATACACGTCGTTCTCATCACTTCAAGTTAAACCCTTGAAGGTTAAATGGATAACTTCGGTTCTAACCACAAGTCATGTAACAGTTAACCTCATTTGCTTCATACGTTCAGTTCGTTTGGAACAAATCGATTGAAGTGAAGTTTCTTATACTCCATCAAACGCATTACTAAGTCTTAATTACGCTTCCTTGAAAGTTATTGGGTCCTCAATACACGTTGTTCTCATCACTTCAAGTTAAATCCTTGAAGGTTAAATGGATAACTTAGGTTCTAACTACAAGTCATGTAATAGTTAACCTCATTTGCTTGATACGTTCAGTTTGTTTGGAACGAATCGATTGAAGTGAAGTTTCTTATACTCCATCAAACGCTTTACTAAGTATTAATTACGCGTCCTTGAAGGTTATTGGGTCCTCAATACACGTTGTTCTCATCACTTCAAATTAAATCCTTGAAGGTTAATGGATTACTTAGGTCTAAGCACAAGGTCATGTAACATGTTATAACCTCATTTGCCTGATACGTTCAGTTGTTTGGAAAACAAAATCATTGAAGTGAAGTTTATTATACGACATGAAAACGCAATTACTAAGACTTAATTACGCGTCCTTGAAGGTTATTGGATACTCAAACAAGCGTTCTCATCAATTCAAGTGAAACCGTGAAGGTGAAATGGATAACTTCGCGTTCTAAACACATGTCAGTAACAGTTAACCTCATTTGCTTGATAAGTTTCATTCGTTTGGAACAAATCGATGAAGTGAAGTTTCTTATACTCCATCAATGCATTATAAGTATGAATTCGCGTACTCTGTGGTTATTGGGTCCTCAATCCAGTTGTTCTCATCACTCAGGGAACGTGAAGGATAAATGGATAATAGGTTTAACAACAGGCATTAACAGTTAACCTCATTTGCCTGATACGTTCAGTTAGTTTGGAACAAATCTATGGAAGTTGAAGTTTCTTATTTTGCCATCAAAAGAAATTACTAAGTATTATAGGCAGTCCTTGAAGGTTATTGGTTGTTTCAATACAAGTCGTCTCATCACTCAAGGTTAAATGGATAACTTAGGTTCTAACATTAAGTCATGTAAAAGTTAAACTTATGTGTTGGTACGTTCAGTTCGTTTGGAAAAATCGATGAAGTGAAGTTTCTAGATCAATCAAACGCTATAAGTAATTAATACTCGTCCGTGAAGGTTATGGGTCCTCATACACGTCGTTCTCATTACTTCAAAGTTCAATACTTGAATGAAATGGATAACTTGTGTTAACCAAAGTCAGGTAACAGGTAACCTTCATTTGCTTGATACGTTCAGTTCGTTTGGAAGCAAAATCGTTGAAGTGAAGTTTCTTTACTCCACAAACGTATATAAGTCTACTTACGTGTCTGGAAAGTTATTGGATCATCATAACGTCGTTTCTCACTTCAAGTGAAACCCTGAAAGGGTGCATATGGATAACTGAAGGTTTAAACACAAGTCATGTAACAGTTAACCTATTTGCTGATAAGTTAGTTCGTTGGAACAAATCGATTGAAGTGAGAGTTTCTTTACTCCATCAAACCCTTACTAAGTATTAATGTACGCGTCCGTGAAGGTTCTTGGCGTATAAATACACGTGTTCTTCATCATTTAAAGTTAAAACCTTGAAGTGGGAATGGAAACTAGGTTCTAACCAAAGCAGTAAACAGTTCACCTTATATGCTTGATAGTACGTTCAGTCGTTTGGAACAAATCGATTGATGTGTGAAGAGTCTGATACTACATCAAAGAATTACATGTCTTAATACGCGTCTTGAAGGTATTGGATCTCAATAACCATCGTTCACCTCCTCAATTAAACCCTGTAGGTGAAATGGATAACTTCGGTTCTAAACACAAAGTCTTGTAACATGAACCTCATTTGCTTGATACGTTCAGTTCGTTTGGAACAAATCGATTGAAGTGAAGGTCTATACGCCATCAAACGCATACTATGTCTTAATACGCGTCCTGAAGGTTATTTGGATCCTAAATACAACGGTGTCACATCACTAAAGTCACAACCGTGTAGGGTGAAATGGATAAATTCGGTTCTAACCACAAGTCATGTAACAGTTAACCTCATTTGCTTCATACGTTCAGTGCGTTTTGAACAAAGCGATTGAAAGGAGTTCTCCATACTCCATCAAACGCTTTTACTAAGTATAATACGCGTCCTTGAAGGTTATTGGGTCCTCCATTACACGGTTCTAATTCACTTCAAATTAAATCCTGAAGGTTAAATGGATACGTAGGTTCAAGCACAAGCATGTAACAGTTAAACTCATTTTGCCTTGATACGTTCAGTTGTGTGGAACAAAATCGAGTGAAGTGCAAGTTCTGATACACATGAAACGCAATTACTAAGTCTTAATTTCGCGTCTTGAGTTATTGGCTACTCAATACCGTAGTTCTCATCACTTCAAGTTAAACCCCTGGAAGGTGGGTGAAAGGTAACTCGGTTCTAACCACATGTTCAAGTAACAGTTAACCTCATTTGCTGATCCGTTCATTTCGTTTGGAAAAAAGCGATTGAAGTGCGGTTTTCGATACTCCATCAATTGCAGTACTAAGTATTAATACTCGTCCTTGAGTTTATTGGGTCCTTATACCGCGTTTCTCATCACTTCAAGTTACATCCTTGGAAGGTTAACTGGATACCTAAGGTTCTAACAAACAAGCAAGTAACATTAACCTCATTTGCCTGCTCGTTCAGTTGTTTGGAACAAAGCGATTGATTGAAGTTTTTATATTCCATCCAACGCAGTATAAGTATAATTATGCGTCCTTGAAGGGTATTGCGTCTCACTACACGGTTATTCTCATCATTCAAGGTTAAAGGAGAACTTAGTTCTAACTTAAGTCGAAAAGTAACTTCATTTGCTTGATACGTTTCGGTTCGTTTCGGGAACAAATCGATTGAAGTGAAGTTCATGATACTCCATCAAAGCCTTACTAAGTCTAATGCGTGTCCTGAAGGTATGGATCCTAATACACGTCGTCTCATCACTTCAGTTAAACCCTTGAAGGTGAATGGCTCACTGGGTTCTAACCACTAGTCATGTAGCAGTTAACTCATTGCTGATACGTTCCGTTCGTTTGGAACAAATCGATTGAGTGAATTTCTTTTACTCCATCCAACACATTACTAAGTATTATTACGGTCCTTTGAGGTACTTAGGTCCTCAATACACGTCGTTCCATCACTTCACGTTACCGCCTTGAAGGTTGTGTGAACAGGATAACTTCGGTTCTAACCAAAGTCAGTAACCGTTAACCTCATTTGCTTGATACGTTCAGTTGTTTGGAACCCAATGATCGAAGTTGAAGTCTATACTCCATCAAACACATTACTAAGTATTAATTACGCGTCCGTGAAGGGTTATGGGGTACTCAATACACGTGTACTCATCAATCAAGTTTAAATCCTTGAAGGTTTAAATGATAACTTAGGTTCTAACCACCCCCTAAGTCATGTAACAGTAACCTATTTGCTTGATACGTTCTGTTCGTTTGGAACAAACAGTTGAAAAGCGGAA